>CM040116.1:0-179836 GCA_022539475.1 Gracilaria domingensis | reverse complement strand
CTCGTGGTAGATTTGACTTAATCGATGACTGGGTAAAAAGAGACCGCTTTGTATTTGTAGGCTGGTCTGGTTTACTCCTTTTCCCATGTTCTTATTTAGCATTAGGAGGATGGTTAACAGGAACGACATTCGTGACATCTTGGTATACACACGGATTAGCAAGCTCATATTTAGAAGGCTGCAACTTTTTAACTGCAGCTGTATCAACACCAGCTAACAGTATGGGACATTCATTATTACTGCTGTGGGGTCCTGAAGCACAAGGCGATTTTACTCGATGGTGCCAGATTGGAGGTCTTTGGACATTTATTGCTTTACATGGATCATTTGGATTAATTGGCTTTTGCTTAAGACAGTTTGAAATTGCCAGATTAGTTGGAATTAGACCATATAATGCTATTGCATTTTCAGGCCCAATTTCTGTATTTGTATCTGTATTTTTAATGTATCCACTTGGGCAAGCAAGCTGGTTCTTTGCACCTAGCTTTGGTGTAGCTGCAATCTTTAGATTTTTACTATTTTTACAAGGATTCCACAACTGGACATTAAATCCATTCCATATGATGGGTGTAGCTGGAATACTTGGAGGAGCTTTGTTATGTGCAATCCATGGTGCTACTGTTCAAAATACTTTATTTGAAGACGGGGATGCTGCAGATACATTTAGAGCATTTACTCCTACACAGTCTGAAGAGACCTACTCAATGGTAACAGCTAATCGCTTCTGGTCACAAATTTTTGGTGTAGCTTTCTCTAACAAAAGATGGTTACATTTCTTTATGTTATTCGTACCAGTTACAGGAATGTGGACTAGTGCATTTGGCATAGTTGGCCTAGCATTAAATTTAAGAGCATATGATTTTGTATCACAAGAGTTAAGAGCAGCTGAAGATCCAGAATTTGAAACATTTTATACTAAAAATATTTTATTAAATGAAGGTATTCGTGCATGGATGGCAGCACAAGACCAACCACACGAAAACTTTATATTCCCTGAGGAGGTTTTACCACGTGGAAACGCCCTTTAATCAAAATATCGTAAGCGGCAGAGATATTGAATCTACAGGATTTGCATGGTGGTCTGGCAATGCAAGATTAATCAATGTATCAGGTAAGCTATTAGGCGCTCATGTTGCTCATGCAGGTATAATGGTTTTTTGGACAGGAGCAATGACTTTATTTGAAGTTGCTCATTTCATACCCGAAAAGCCTTTATATGAACAAGGTTTTATACTTATACCTCATTTAGCAACTTTAGGATGGGGAGTTGGCCCAGGTGGAGACATAACCAATATATACCCATACTTCGTAGTAGGCATTTTACACCTAATATCTTCTGCAGTACTAGGTTTTGGAGGATTATACCATGCTTTAATCGGACCAGATACTCTTGAAGAGTCTTTTCCTTTCTTTGGTTATGATTGGAGAGATAAAAACAAAATGACAACAATACTTGGTATACATCTTATACTTTTAGGAATAGGATCCTTTTTACTTGTCATTAAAGCATTGTTTTTTGGCGGAGTATATGATACATGGGCTCCTGGAGGTGGAGATGTAAGATTAATCAGTAATCCTACTTTAAACCCTGCTATTATCTTTGGATATGTACTAAAATCTCCATTTGGAGGCGACGGTTGGATAGTCAGTGTCAATAATATGGAAGATTTAATTGGTGGACATGTCTGGATTGGAGTTACTTGCATTGCAGGAGGAATATGGCATATTCTTACAAAACCATTTGCTTGGGCAAGAAGAGCATTTGTTTGGTCTGGTGAAGCTTACTTATCTTATAGCTTAGGTGCTCTATCTATTATGGGATTAACTGCATCTAACTATGTATGGTATAATAACACAGCATATCCGAGCGAATTTTATGGACCTACAGGACCAGAAGCATCTCAAGCACAAGCTTTTACATTCCTGGTAAGAGATCAAAGATTAGGAGCGAATGTAGCATCTGCACAAGGTCCTACAGGACTAGGAAAGTACTTAATGAGATCACCAAGTGGAGAAATAATTTTTGGAGGAGAAACAATGCGTTTCTGGGATCTAAGAGCTCCTTGGGTAGAACCATTAAGAGGACCTAATGGATTAGATCTAAATAAAATTAAAAACGATATACAACCATGGCAAGAAAGGCGTGCAGCAGAATATATGACACATGCACCATTAGGGTCACTAAATTCTGTAGGTGGTGTTGCAACAGAAATCAATTCTGTAAACTACGTTTCACCTAGAAGTTGGTTAACAACATCTCATTTCTTTTTAGGATTCTTCCTCTTTATTGGACATCTATGGCATGCAGGACGTGCAAGAGCTGCAGCAGCAGGATTCGAAAAAGGTATTAATAGAGAAAACGAAGCTGTTTTATCTATGAGGCCATTGGATTAAACTTATATTAGAAATATATTTAAGTTAAAAACTATTCTTAACTTTATAGTTAAGAATAGTTTTTTTATATTAACCAAACTAAGAAAATTGAATCTAATACACTAAATTCCAAGCATTTCTATTATAGGTAAAGAAAAAAATTCTATAGCAAAAACCATAACAAAGGCTATCATAGCTAATCTTCCATTCCAAGTCTCAGAGCCTATGGAAAAGCCCCAAATCCATCTATTACGTTGATGATAAATTTTCATATAATTCAGCCACCTCTATTTTTCTGTTCAAAATCAGATATACTATATTATAAAATTGTACAAAAAAATATTCAAGAGTATTCAGTTTATTTTAATTAAAATGAGACTAAATATACATACACTTATCCATCCAACTATACAAAAATTAGCATATGAAATTATTTATCAAAAATCACATAAACAACTTAAAGATGCAAATAATGAAAAAACATTAGGAATGCTTATTTTTTATGAGATATTAAGAAAATGGTTAAAAATAGATAACATATATATAAAAAAAGTTGATATTTTAGAAGAAAAATGTTTATTAAATCAATTAGACAAATATTTAATTATGACTAATATAATAGAATCTTATAATATTCTCGCAGATGTACAAAGAATACTACCTGAATCTTATTTAAGACATATAGATTTTAATAATATAAATAATAACTTTTATTGTAACGAAAAACTGGAAGAATATAAAATAATTATATTTGAAAAATTTCTAAAAAATTATAGAATAATTGAAATTATAAACTACTTGCAAAAAAATAACCAAATTAATTTAAATTATGTACAAATCATCTGCCTTACATGCAATAACAATATTTTAAGATATTTAGCTAAAAAATACCCACAATTAAACATATATACTATAAAAATCAATTAACATAAGTTTATGTTAATTAATTTATTAATCTATCGTTAAATCTCTATATTATAAAATAATGAATATTATAATAAATTCTTGTAATTTAATTTTTACATCTATAGCTAATTTTTCTGAAATATACCTTATATCTATTTTATTGAAACTATCTTTAGCTTGGTTTCCAACAGTAAATTGGTATAATGAACCTTTTTGCTCTCTCAACAGACTTACAGATCCATACCTTAAATTATTTAGAGGGACAATACCTATGATATTTGGAATGGATATGTCTCCTATGCTTGGAATTATTTTTTTACAATGCCTAACAGTTATATTTAATAATATACAGCTCGAATCTATGACTTAAAATTGATTTTACATCACAAGAGTTGATTAATCAAATAAAAAATTATTTAATATTAAATATAAACACTATATTTATTTATATCTTCAAATTAACATGTTAAAAATCAGATTAAAAAGATTTGGAAGAAAAAAACAACCTAGTTACAGGGTTATAGTTATAGATAGCAGAAAACCCAGAGACGGAAGAGCTATTGAAGAAATAGGATTTTATAATCCAATAACTAATACATCACAAATCAACCTAGAAAAAGCTAGAAAAAGAATAAATGAAGGTGCTCAAACTACTAAAAAAGTGCAACAAATTATAAGCCAGCTTGAAAAACAAAATTAATAAATTACATCTAAGGAGATTAGTATGTCTAAATTTACATTTAAAATTTTATGGCTTGAAAATAATATAGCTATAGCTATTGATTACATTATAGGTCAAAATAAAAGCCCACTAACATCTTATTTTTTTTGGCCTCGTAATGATGCATGGGAAGAACTAAAAACAGAATTAGAATCAAAACCATGGATCCATGAAAATGAAAGAATAGATTTACTCAACAAAACAACTGAAATAATAAATTTTTGGCAAGAAAAAGGGAAAAACATATCCTTAAAACAAGCTCAAGATACATTTCCAGAATTTAATTTTATCGGTACAAATTGATTCAAGTTTTACTGGATGATTAGTAATAATTTATAGATTATGCTAATCATCTAAATATTTCGAATCATAGATTAAAATTGCATTATTTAGAGTATTCGATTACAATACATAACCATGAATAATAAGTTATATAAAAAAAAATTGATTTTCTATTAGTTAGTATTGAAGCTATAAACTTATATAATTTAGACGAAAACTATACATACAAAATAAATTCAGTAGAAGAAGCTACTCGTCTAAATAATTTATTCTTGATACGATGTGGTAACTTACTTAGACATCCGAAATATTATACATTATACGACTTTAAAGAAACAATAACAACAATCTATTATCTTTATAAATCTGTTAACAATTCAAGAATGCAGAAAAAGATAAGTAAGATATTAACAGCAATATATAATGATAATCAATTAACAAGCATCAAACAATATTTACAAAGATTTAAATACATATACTATAAAACACATAACTATTATAATATTAACAGCAAGTTCTATTTCTACGATAAATATATAACAGAAATCGCTATATTTAATTTATATATAATGCATGTATTGGGTAATAAGAATGGCATATACTTTCTTATCAAATATCTAAAGTCGCCATCTTACATATATAATATATGTACAACTAAAGAATAAAATACATTTATATTTTAACTATCTGCTTGATCTGCTATAAGACATTCCGTTGTTAAAATCATTGAAGCTATTGAAGCTGCATTTTGTAAAGCAGAACGTGTAACTTTGGCTGGATCAACAATACCTTCTTTATACATATCAACAATTTGACCAATATCAGCATTATAGCCCATAGAAAAATTGCTGCCTTTGATTTTTTCTACAATTATAGCGCCATTATTACCTGCGTTTTCCACAATTCTTTTAATTGGATACAATAAAGCATCAACTATAATTAAAGCACCAACCAATTCTTCTTCAACTAAATTATTTACAGCCCAATCTTGCAAATCTTGAGATAAATGTACAAAAGTAGAACCTCCTCCAGGTACTATACCTTCTTCAATGGCTGCCTTAGTTGCATTAATAGCATCTTCTAAACGTAGTTTTTTATCCCTCATTTCTGTTTCAGTCGCAGCACCTACTTTAATAACAGCAACACCTCCAGATAGCTTAGCTAATCTCTCATGTAACTTCTCTTTTTCATAACTATTGGTACTAGCTTCTAATTGCCTCCTAATTTGATCACAACGTGCTTTAATCAGACTTTCGTCCACATCTGCAACAATTGTTGTGGTATCTTTCGTAATTTGAACACGTCTAGCAGAACCTAATTGATTCAAAGTCACCGTGTCTAAAGTTAAGCCCATATCTTGTGTAATAACTTCTCCTGAAGTTAAAACAGCTATATCTTCTAATAATAATTTTCTTCTATCTCCAAAACCAGGCGATCTGACAGCAACTACATTAATAATACCTCTTAACTTATTTACAATAATTGTAGCCAAAGCTTCTTTTTCAATATCCTCAGCTATAATAAGTAAAGGACGACCTGTTTTAGTAACTTTTTCTAAAATAGGTAATAATTCTTGTTGAATAAGTGTAATTTTCTTATCTGTGATTAATATATATGGATTATCTTGTACTACTTCCATTCTAGATGTATCTGTCACGAAGTAAGGAGAGATAAAACCTTTATCAAACTTCATACCTTCTTTAATTTCTAATTCTATAGTCGTTGACTGACCTTCTTCTAAAGAAATAATTCCTTCTTTACCAACTCGCTTAATAGCATTAGCTATCATATTTCCAACTTCAATATCATTGCCAGAAGATATAGAACCAACATGAGTAATATCCTGCATATTTAAAATAGGTTTAGAATAATCTGCAATTTTAGCAACGATAAATTTCACTGCTTTTTCTATTCCTTTTTTCAAGATAATAGGATTAGAACCAGCTGCAACATTTTTAAGACCCTGCTTAACTATAGCATGAGCTAATACAGTAGCAGTAGTTGTACCATCACCAGCAACATCATTTGTTTTCGATGCAGCCTGTCTAATCAACGCAACGCCTGTATTTTCTATTACATCTTTTAGCTCTATTTCTTTAGCAATAGTCACTCCGTCATTAATAATCTGGGGGGCACCAAACTTTTTTTCTAGTACAACATTTCTGCCTTTAGGTCCCAATGTTATAGCAACAGCTTCAACTAAAGTGTCCATACCCTTCTCTAAAGCTTTACGTGCATTATCTTGATATAAAATTTTTTTTGCCATTTTATCATCCTTCAATCAAAAATATATAAATAGATCTAAATTAAAATAATTTAACGTTAGTTTTATAAATAAAAACAATTAACAAAAACAAAAAGATAAATTTTTGATTAGAAAACTGGTATACTAATACTAAATAAGGGCGTGTAGCTCAGTGGATTAGAGCACGTGGCTACGAACCACGTTGTCGGGGGTTCGAATCCCTCCTCGCCCGATAAATTTATAAAAACATATAAAAAACTATATTTTTTATCATAATATTTAATACATATAATAATATCAAAATCATATTTTATGCAACCACTCAGAGGAACTAAAGACATATTACCTAATGAAATTATCTATTGGCAACATATATACAATAAAGCTTCAGCCTTACTATCTTTACATAACTATTCAGAAATCAGAACACCTATTATAGAATCAACAAACTTATTTCAACGTACTATAGGAGAAGAGACTGATATTCTTAATAAAGAAATGTATACTTTCACTGACCAAAGCAATAGAAATATAACTCTAAGACCAGAAGGAACAGCAAGTATTGCTAGAGCATTCGTGAACAATAAACTTTATCAAAATAAGTTACAAAAGCTTTGGTATTTAGGACCAATGTTTCGATATGAAAGACCGCAAAGTGGAAGGCAAAGACAATTTCATCAAATAGGTATAGAATGCATTGGTAGCTTGAGCCCAATGGCAGATGCAGAGGTAATACATTTAGCTAATGAATTACTCTATCAACTCGAATTAAAAGATTATATACTAGAAATTAATTCTATCGGCAGCTTAGAAGAAAGACAAATATATAAAAGAGACTTAGTTAAATATTTATTACAATATAAAAAAGATTTAGATAAAGATTCTCAGAATCGCCTTTACTCCAATCCTTTAAGAATTTTAGATAGCAAAAATATCAAAACTCAAGAAATTTTAAATTATGCTCCAAATTTAAGTAAATACTTGAATAAAGCATCTGCTGAACATTTCCATTTAGTTTGCAAACATCTAGAGAATTTGAGTATACCATACACAATCAATCATAAACTAGTAAGAGGATTAGACTACTATAACCAAACAACTTTCGAAATGAAAACTAATTCTCAAGATCGTCAAAATACTATATGTGGAGGTGGACGTTATGATAACCTAATAGAACAACTAGGAGGTCCAAAAACACCAGCAGTGGGTTGGGCAATAGGATTAGAAAGATTATTACAAATCATTGAACAAGAGTTAATACTGTCTCAACAACCAATAAATGTATATATAGCTACACAAGGCTTAGAAGCACAAAAAAAAATTTGGAAAATAATACAAAATTTAGAAAAAGAAAATATAAAATTCGAATTAGATTTGTCTAACACAAGTTTCCAAAAACAAATTAAAAGAGCTAGCAAGCTAGGAGCTAAATTTTGTATTATTTTAGGAGATCAAGAAATAAATAATAATTGTATTACTACTAGAAAATTAGATGAACATAAACAATATACAATTTCCTATTCAACTTTTTTAGAAGAAATATACAAATTAAAACATTAACCCTTAGTTGACAATCAATACTAATTAATTGTTTAATATAATTATATTATATGGGGTGTAGCCAAGCGGTAAGGCAGCGGACTTTGACTCCGCCATTCGCAGGTTCGAATCCTCCCACCCCAGTAAAACTATTAAATTAATTGCCTATAACTAAATATTATATAAAAGCTGGGAAAACTTGTAATTTTATACATATTCTCATTTCATCTGTAAGAATAATATCTAAATTATAAATACCTATCTTCTTAATATTAGGTATATAGAGATTTTTCTTATCTAACTTCTCTCCTGTAATATATAAAATCTTTGATATTATTTCTTTATCGCTTATACTACCAAAAATTTGATTAGTATTACCGACTTTCTTCTTAATACTAATTTTCGCAATTTTATTTAATTTTTGAGCAATTGTCTGGAACTTACTCTTAATTTCATCTAATTTTCTTTGTTTTATATTTGAAAACATTTTATAATGCTTCAATCTTCCAGTAGTTGCTAAATAAGCAAAATCATAAGGAATTAAATAATTAAAAGCATAACCAGAGCTTACCTTTACTATATTACCTACTGACCCAAGATTAACCAAATTCTTCTTCAAAATAACCGTTATCTTTTTTTTCATATCTAACTCTGCGAAAAATAATAATAATAGATTATATAATGCTACCGATTACTAAAACAATAGTGTTTAATTTGATTTTTATATAAAATCTGTGATGCAACAAGTGATCTCAAATTATCATAACAATATATAACTATTGTTTTATCTATTATATAATGACGTATAAAATCAATAGTTTTTCTCAACTTAATATTTTTTAAAGGAATATTAATAGCTTTAGACAAATGATATTTACCAAATTCTTCTGGTTGGCGAACATCAATTAACACTAGATCAGATTGATTGAATTTAAACAATAAACTAGTCTGATTAATCAAATTAGAATTTAATAATTTATTGTCATAGTAATACTTATAACTCATTTTTGGCACTATTTCTACCGTTTTGAAAGATGCATCAAGAAGATTATAGACTAATAAATAACCACTTAAAATATTACCTATACCTAAAACGATTTTCATTGCTTCTACTACTTGAAGAGTACCTATAATACCAGTTAATACACCTAATACACCTAACACACTACATTTTTTGGTATATAAATTTAAGTTTTTAGGATATAAATCAGAATATAAAGGCCCACTTTTGTAATTAAAAACACTTATATGACCTTCAAAAGCTTGTACAGCTCCATAAATATGTATCTTATTCTGTAAATAACATGATCTACTAATTATGTATCGTGCTTGAAAATTATCTGTTGTGTCTATAACTATATCATAATTTTTAATAATATCTCTACAATTATATTCATCTACTGTACATGAATATATATGAACAGAGCATTGTGAATTTATATCTTTAATTCTATCACGTACTACATTAACTTTTAATTGGCCAATATCTTCATCTTTATATAAAATTTGCCTATGTAAATTAGAATAAGCTACTTGATCATCATCTACAATGCCTAAACAGCCTACTCCGGAAGAAGCCAAATAAATAATACCAGATGCAGCCAAGCCACCGGCACCAATAAATAAAACTTTAGCTGCTTTTAACCGTTTTTGCCCATTATCGCCAATATTCTCTAAAACTAAATGACGAGCATATTTTTTATACTCAAATTCTGAAAGATGATTAGTAGATACAGGATAAAACATAAAAATATACAGATAAAAAATAATACTATTAATATAATTGTATAATCTTATATTTGGCATCTGATTATATATAATTTATATTAATTTCTGACTATGATAATTGTCCATTTTTATATAATCCAGTATAAACAGTATACAAATAATGAATATGTCATATTAAGCTTTTGCAACGATTTAATTTACTCAAATTTTTTACTTTTTCTATATTTTAATGTATGTTTTTATATACTACGCCTTTAGTTCAGTTGGTAGAACGCAGGTTTCCAAAACCTGATGTCGAGGGTTCAAGTCCTTCAAGGCGTGTAATATTAGAATAATATCTAAAAATGAATATCAAAAAATCAAAATAAAGAACTAATAAATAAATTTTTTAATTAATAAATATATCTTAATTCTATTCAATACAACTACTAATTAAGAATAAATATTCATCAACTATTCATCTTACTTCAGACAAGTAAGTATAAAGCTTTTAATATATATTGTTTTATATACTAAGCCTTTTGTACTGGCAGTAATAAAGCCACTGAAGTAAGTGATAAATTATAGCCTATAGAAGATGTTTGAAGTACTTTAAGAGAATATTAACAAACTTAGTATAAATGTACAATAATTTATAATTTTTCTATAAGCATCAGAATTGTATATATGTGCATATTATACATTAAGCAAAAAGAGAAAAACTATTTGTTGAACTACAATCAAATAATTTATAAAACACAAATAATAATATTATATCTTGTATATTATAAAATAGTACCATTAATTTTACATTAATAACTCTGATGCTCTATAATAGACCAGTAGAATGAATAATTAAGAAATAGAAAATATTTTATGGCTAAAAAAATTATAGGGCTTGTTAAATTAGCTTTGAACGCAGGCAAAGCTACTCCAGCTCCGCCAGTAGGCCCAGCATTAGGGCAATACGGAGCTAATATTGTACTGTTTTGTAAAGAATATAACGCAAGAACATTAGACAAACTTGGCTTGGTAATACCCGTTGAAATTTCAATATATGAAGATCGTAGTTTTTCATTTATTTTAAAGACTCCACCAGCAGCTGTACTACTGAAAAAAGCTGCCAAAGTACAAAATGGATCAGGGCAGCCAAACACTGAAAAAATTGGATCAATTTCTACAGCACAATTGCAAGAAATAGCTGAAACTAAATTGCAAGATCTAAACACTCAAGATATCAAAAAAGCTATGAAAATTGTGAAAGGCACCGCAAAGAATATGGGTATCCAAATTAGTGACTAATATTAATTGAATTTAACATGATAAAACATTCACGCCGCTTTAATTTACTTTTAAAACAAATAGATAAAAGTAAGCTGTACGCACCTTTAGAAGCTTTGTATTTAATGAAAGATTTATCTAATATAAATTTTGTAGAAACAGCAGAAGTACATATTGCATTAGGATTAGACCCTAAATACGCAGATCAACAGTTAAAGGCAACTGTGATGCTACCTAGGGGAACAGGTAAAACAATTCGGGTAGCTGTTATTACTACACACAATCAAATTCAACAAGCAGAATCAGGTGGAGCAGATATAATAGGAGGAGAAAATCTAATTAATGAAATCAAAAAGGGGCGTTTAGACTTCGATAAACTGATAGCTACTCCAGATGTTATGATATCAATTGCTAAACTAGGTAAAATTTTAGGCCCTAAAGGACTAATGCCTTCACCTAAAGCTGGCACAGTAACAAATGATTTAGTAAAGACAATTCAAGAATTCAAAGCAGGAAAATTAGAATATAAAATCGACCGTAGTGGAATATTACATATTCCATTTGGTAAGCTTAATTTTACTCCAGAAGACTTATATAGTAATTTAATTGCTTTACAAAAATCTATAGACAAAAACCGACCTCAAGGTTCGAAGGGTAAATACTGGAAGTCTATCTATATTACCAGTACTATGGGACCTGCAATACCTTTAGATATTAATCTTTTACGTGAAAGCTATTTGTGATAAAATAAGTAGTCAAAACCTTAACTTTATTTATATGTAAAATAAACGATTTATATAATGAGTACAAAAATTAATAACATTATTAATGATCTAAAATCATTAACACTATTAGAGGCTGCAGAATTAGTAAAACAGATAGAAGAAACATTTAATATTGATGCATCAATTGCATCTCAAAACCCGGCAATAGTTATGCCCACAGCAGTGGATAGTTCTACTAAAAATGAAACAGAAGAGAAAACAGAGTTTAATATTGTATTAGAAGAGGTACCACCAGCTAAAAAAATTGCTATCTTGAAAGTTGTTAGATCAATAACTGGTTTAGGTTTAAAAGAAGCAAAAGAATTAGTAGAATCAGCACCTAAAATAATCAAAGAAAATACAACAAAAGAGAACTCTGAAGAATTGAAAAAACAACTCGAAGAAGCTGGAGCTAAAGTGTCCATTAAATAAATACATTGAATCATAACAAAATTGTTATGATTCAATGTATTAAAAATATTTAAAATATTCCTAAAGTAATTGCCTTAGATAATGGCATAGTCGCACCAATACCTAACCAAACTGCAACAAAAGTTCCAATTAGAAATACTGTAGTAGCAACGGGGCGTCTAAAAGGGTTCTGAAACTTATTGACACTTTCAATAAATGGAACAGTAATTAGACCTAAAGGTACAGATGCCATAGATAAAACCCCTATCAACTTATTAGGTATAACTCTTAATAAATTAAAAGTAGGGAAAAAGTACCATTCTGGTAATATTTCTAAAGGTGTAGCAAAAGGATTTGCTGGCTCTCCTACAGCACAGGGCTCTAAAACTGATAAACCAACATCACAAGCTAATATACCTAAAATAACAACAGGAAACATATATAATATATCGTTTGGCCAAGCTGGCTCTCCATAGTAATGATGTCCCATACCTTTAGCTAATTTAGCACGCAACTTTGGATCAGTTAAATCAGGCTTTTTTATAATTGACATAAAGAAATTCCTTAATAATAAAATTTAAACATTTTGATAAATAGAACTATAACTATAGAGGCCCTGAAATTCCTTGTTTACGAATCATTAAAAAATGCATTAACATAAATACTGCAGTTAAAAGAGGTAAAACGAAAGTATGTAAACTATAAAATCTTGTAAGTGTACTTTGCCCTACACTGACTCCACCTCTTAATAATTCAACTATGCTTGTTCCAACTATCGGTATAGCTTCAGGAACACCAGTTACAATCTTAACAGCCCAGTATCCTATCTGATCCCATGGTAAAGAATAACCAGTTACGCCAAAAGAAACTGTTAGCACAGCTAATACAACACCTGTTACCCAAGTTAATTCACGTGGTTTTTTAAAACCACCAGTTAAATATACTCGAAACATATGCAGTATTAACATAAGTACCATCATACTAGCAGACCATCTATGAATTGATCTTATTAACCAACCGAAATTAACATCTGTCATAATATATTCAACAGAAGAAAAAGCTTCAGCTACAGTTGGTCTATAATAAAAAGTCATAGCAAAACCACTTGCAACTTGAATTAAGAAAGATGTAAATACTATACCACCAATGCAATAAAAAATATTTACATGAGGTGGAACATATTTACTAGTTATATCGTCTGCAATTGCTTGAATTTCCAATCTTTCTTCAAACCAATCATAAACCTTTCCCATATTAATTGTTTAGTAAAATATAAAAACTATGCATTTAAACTACAATTCACTCAAATTTATTATTAAGTCTTAAATCAATTATAATTATAACATTTATTATTTTCTTTTTTGTATATTAAGTAATTTTATTATTACGTAGATAGCTAAAAAAAGAAAAATAACATATTATAATTTTGTTTTTTACAATATACTTGATAAAGAATTGTTGAATTAAAAAATTCATAATTTTATTGACGGTAATTGGATTACTTCCTGTAATATAGCTAATAGTTTTTTGGGATAACTCAAAGGGAATAAGAATGTAATCATTGTTTAATACCCCAAAATCCTTACACAATAATAATAACAATTGAATCACTCTGTATCTAATAGACTTATGTATTAATATGTATGATGAACTTTCATATTGTCTCAAAGTATAACGAAATAAGTCGAGCAATTTAATTGAAGTTGATAAATACTGACAATGAGTAATATAATCTAACCAAAAAAATTTAATAAAGTAAGTATTTTCTAAAGCAACTACTTTATAATAAAAATAATTAACATCAAAAAAATTAAAATTTAAATCAATTATACTTTTATTGGTTAATATAGCTAAAAAAATAGACTCACTATTTGTAAAAATTTTCATAACGTACACAGTACCATAAAAAACTATAATTAACGGTTTAGATTTTATTTGATATTTAAATATCAATGAATCTCCTTTATTCAATTTGTAAATATAAAAAGGAATTTCTGATTCAAAAAATAATCGCTTCCATTTATTACCCATAATTCTGACTTGTATTTTATATTAAAAATAAGCTTTTGATAATATTCTCATTTTGATATAATCTGATAATGAAAAAAACAATACTTCTTATAGATGATGATGTAGATTTATTAAATTCAATGGCTTCTTATTTAATCTCTGAAGGCTTCACAATACACATTACAACGAATGGGTATAATGCACTAGAAAATTTAGCAATTATCCAACCTAATTTAATCATTACTGATATTATGATGACACATATAGATGGTTATGAGGTGATCAAAAAAATACGCTCTAAAAAAAATTGGCATCAAATACCTATAATTTTCTTGACAGCTAAAGGTATGACACAAGACCGTATTTTAGGATATAACTTAGGATGCAATGCATACCTTGCTAAGCCATTTTATCCAGAAGAATTAATAGCTATAATAAATAATATATTTAAACAACTTGAATTTTATAAACCACATATTAACGACAGTGTCCAAAAACTTCAAAATGAAGAACAAAATTCTATTTTTAATTCTTTGACACCAAAAGAATATGCAGTTCTTGTATTAGTAGCAAAAGGCTATACAAATAAAGAAATTGCTAACAAAGTCAACTCAAGCATAAGAAATATAGAAAAATATGTAAGCCGCTTATTGCATAAAACTAAAACTAGAAATCGTACAGAACTAGCAAAATTAACTTTATTAAATTATTTAAACAAACCACAGGGCGAATGACGGGACTCGAACCCGCGAATAGTGAAGCCACAATCCACTGCCTTAACCTCTTGGCTACATCCGCCAAAATTCAAAAATATAATAATGAAGTATAATACTTTTTAAGTAATAAGTCTATATTTTTTCAAAAATTCAATAGTATTTCTCACAAAATATATCACATGAATACAATATACAATACAATTTTTATAAATGGACAAGCATTTAATTGCTATATTGATATGTCTCTTAAAGAGTTATTACATTATCTAGAACTTGAATTAGATTCAATTGTTGTAGAACATAATAATCATATTATCCACTTTATAGAATTTGATAAAACTTTCTTTAAACCACAAGATAAAATAGAAATTATTACAATTGTTGGAGGAGGTTAAATAAGTTCTCTTCTAGAGACAGACAATCTAGCTTGCTTCATATCAACATGAATAATTTTAACTTTGATTTTATTTCCGATTTGAAATGTATGATTTATATTTTTTATATACTTATGGCCTATTTCTGATATATGCATTAATGCGGGTATACCATAAATAGTGATAAAAATACCATATTGCTTGATTTGAGTAATTTGACCATAAACAAATTTACCTACTTTTAATAAGTCAGAATAAAGATCAAGCAAAGCTAGTTTATGGCTTAATATAATTTTGTTATTTTTTTCGTCAGCTAATAAGAGTTTACATGGTAAATGATATTTTGTCATAAATTCATAGTGAGTAAATTTAATTAAATGAGATTTAGGTATAAAACTTTGCAAACCTTCTAAAATAGTTAAAATTCCTCCTTTATTAACATTACGTATAGACACATCTAAAATAATGTCTTCTGATTCGAGCTGTTTAATACGTTTCCAAGCTCTTATATAATCTAGCCTTTTAATAGATAATAATAACTTTTGCTTGTCCTTACTATAAGCCACAATAAAAAATTCTCTTGTATTATTAACAAGGTATTTAAAATCATATCTAATATTGCAAGAACTTAATAAAATTTCATCTATTGGTAAATAACCTGCTATGCTTACTCCGACATCTACTAAAAAACCTTGTGACTCCTGATGAAAAATAGTACCAGCTATAATATCACCTGGATGCAAACTGTATTTATATTGATTTAATATAGATCCGAAATCGTTTTCTGAAAAACCTGTTAAACGTATCTTGTTCATTTTGATTGCTATGAATTAAGTCACTAAGATGTAATTGTATTTTTTTTAAAAAATATGTATTATATATACACAAGTAAACATAGGTAGTTGCAAATTTTAAAACAAATTTGAGGAAAGTCCGGGCTCCAATTAGCATATAGTATAGCTGTATAAAAAACAGTATAGGTGACTATAAGGAAAGTGCCACAGAAAAAAACCGCCTAATTTACTATAATATAGAATATAGGTAAGGGTGCAAAGGTACAGTAAGAGCGTACCAGAAGTGTGATAAAAATACTTGCTAGGCAAACCCCATATAAGAGCAAAGTAATAAACTTGACATTAACAATATCTATCATGCAAGAATTACTTGTAATTTACGGTTTATACTCAGTACTGCAATAAGTTTATATGTAAATATAAAAAAAAGATTAATAACTACCCTTAATAAATTTAATTTTCAGATAAAAATATATAAATCTTAAAATTATTAAGAACAAAATCCGGCTTATGATTTACTTTATAAATTTATATAAATTAACATGATCTATATTTACTTAGTAAAAACTCTATTTCTTTATCAATACGATTGATATCGTGGTAATTTAAAGTTCTGTCGTAAGCTCTATAAACAATCCGTAAACCAACATTATAATAATTAGTAGATTTATTTTTATAGTTATTAAATACTTCAACTGATTCAATTAAAGAGTTATCAAAGCTCAATATTTGCTGCTTAACTGAATATATACTATGAAGTTTATTCAAAGTTAACGATATATCCCTAGTTAAGCTAGGATAACAAGAATAAGGATAAACAATAGAATTAATATGATTCAAAGATGTAATAGAAGCTATTAACTTAATTAAATCAAATTCAAATATATACGTGGAAATTCCATAGCAGTTACGCAATTGACCAAATATACCTATTTCTTGATTAGTGATACTATAAATAATTGCTGTACGATTAGTTTTCAGTAATCTTGTTAAGTTAAAAAATGAAGAACTTTCATTTAAATCATTTATTTGTTTCCATACTGTTACAACTCGTAATCTATCTAAAAGTTCTTCCATTATACCTTTAGTGTGAAACCAACCTAGCGACTCTGGCTTATGTGACCACGATCTTCTCAAAAAAGAAGTATTTGTAATTAAACCAGAAAGAGATAAGCACTCAAAAGAACTCAAAATATAATCAGATCTTATACTTAATTTATTCAACTTAAAGATCTTTCCTATTTCAAAAATTTCAACATTCTTATTGCCTTGTTTAAGATTATCTTGCTGATTTATAATCAACTGATCTATTAAATTACTTCTTAGAAAAGACTGCTCTTGACCTAAAGGATTAAAAACTTTAACTTCTGTTTTACTATTAGAAATTAAATTATCATGAAAAGAATAATTTTGAACTTCATGTAAACCTAAATGACGTAATAAACAACGAATTTGACTTATTTTATTTACAAGCGTATTATGAACAGACAAATTATTATTATTCATAACAGGCAATCTGCTAATAAACTTATTAAAACCATAAATTCGCCCTATTTCTTCAATTATATCTATAGGCCTTTTGATATCTTCTTGTCTGTTAATAGGTACTTGTATCTTAAATATCTTCTTTGACTCATCATATATTGTAATAAAATTCAAACTCTCTAATAGATGAATAGTCTCTTGTGTAGTTAGGTAACCAGATAAGTTACTTCTAGCAAGACCTAAAACATTATGTATCATACTTGCATCTAAAAATATAATTTCAGGTATGTAATGTAATTTATGACACCCGTAAAACTTACCTAAAGTACCATATCCAAATGATTTAATTAACTGAATTGTTTCGTATAATGCATTGACAAAATCAGATCTCAAGCCTTGATTCAGACATTTTTTTGATAAATCTGTATTAAGATTTAAAAGTTTTTGCATACTTTTAATATATTGTTTATTACATACTTGACCAAAAATAATTATAGAATTTGTTAATAAATCACACTGAATACTAGGATTTATATAAAAACCAATAGTAGACAATATGAGACTATCATATTTTAAAACCTCCAATTCAATATTTTGCGAACTCAGCAAATTATTATTGGTTTTGTGCAAACCAAATAAAGAATAATTCAGTTGTAAGGAACGAATTTTTTTTTTATCAAATATATGTATTAACTGCCCCCACTTTAAATATATATATTCAGAAATATCAATTAATAAATTTAATGGTTTGATATTATAGCTTATTAAATAGTATTGAAGCCATAAAGGTGATAAAGTATTATTTAAACGATAAATCTGAACTAAAGACAAGTCTAATAACGAAATATTCTTCTCTGACAAATTAAACCCATTAATATGGGTAGTAATAGAATCTTTATACAATTTATACATTAAAGGTCTATTCAATAGAGAACTAATCTCTCTAGCTAAACCTACTACACTC
This sequence comes from Gracilaria domingensis, assembly GCA_022539475.1. NCBI lineage: Eukaryota > Rhodophyta > Florideophyceae > Gracilariales > Gracilariaceae > Gracilaria > Gracilaria domingensis. The sequence goes on along the minus strand of CM040116.1, from coordinate 161,264 downwards.
AATACATCTTGTCTATTAGCAGTTGTAGTTAAATCGAAAACTATATCATTAACATATGGATCGCGGATAATATTATCTACTTCAAAACCTGATAAATTTAATTTATCTGCAAGAAAACTAAATTTTATACCATTTAAATCTACAATTTGTTGAAGCCATCTTAAAGAAAATTTCATATATAAAAATATTGAATACGATAAACATTCATAATTTAATATTAATATTACCAATATATCATTTCAAAAATGCAAATTAGTTCTACTTAGCTTTGGTAAAAGAAAGCTTATTTTTATTAGCATACTTTTCCATAAAACGCATAAAACGATCCCATTCTTGTGGACTTTTTATTATATATATAGCCTCTATAGCTTGCGGCTTACCATTAATAAATTTAGCACTCACATCTCTAGTCATCAGTTCGCCTTCATCATCTTTTAAATACATACCGGTAATATCACCTTTATCCTCCATACCTGACTTCAAAATATCAGGATTGTTGAATCTAAAAGTTGCTGTACCTTTACTACCATCTCTAGAGCGTGTTAAAGAAACATCAGCAATAACAGTTTCATTAACTCCTTTAATAAACTGAATAACAGCCATAACAATTTTCCTTAATTAAAAAATATAAACAATTATATAAACTCAATATCAAAATATTATATAGATTTAGTAATTATTATAAATGATAACAAAGTTCTACCCAACGCATCTAATTGTAAGTAATAATCAATATAAATTAAATAATTTTTAATACACATTTATAACATATATTAAAAATTTTTCCATACAACTATTAAGTTCTATTTTCAAGTGTGTTATTATTATTTAGTATCAAAGGTAATATATATTCATTTGCTTTAATTAAATGTTTGAAAGATTTACAGAAAAAGCAATAAAAGTTATTATGCTTGCTCAAGAAGAGGCAAGACGCTTAGGCCATAACTTTGTTGGTACAGAACAAATTTTATTAGGCTTAATAGGTGAAGGCACAGGTATTGCTGCACAGGTATTAAAATCTATGAATGTAAATTTAAAAGATGCACGCATAGAAGTAGAAAAAATTATTGGTAGAGGGTCAGGATTTGTAGCAGTTGAGATACCTTTTACACCAAGAGCTAAAAGAGTTTTAGAACTTTCTTTAGAAGAAGCGAGACAACTTGGACATAATTATATAGGTACAGAACACTTATTAATGGGTTTAGTACGTGAAGGTGAAGGTGTAGCTGCAAGAGTACTAGAAAATCTAGCCGTTAACGTAGCATCTATTAGAACAGAAGTCATTCAAATGTTGGGTGATAATACGGAAGCTAACACAAACGGAAATAATAATACACAAACAAGAAGCAAAACTCCTACGTTAGAAGAATTTGGATCAAACCTAACAGAATTAGCAATAGAAGGTATATTAGATCCAGTAGTTGGGCGACAAAAAGAGATTGAACGAGTAATACAAATATTAGGAAGAAGAACCAAAAATAACCCTGTACTAATTGGAGAACCAGGAGTAGGCAAAACAGCTATAGCAGAAGGTTTAGCACAAAGAATTGCAAACAAAGATATCCCTTCTATATTAGAAGATAAGCTAGTAGTTACACTAGACGTAGGTCTATTAGTTGCTGGAACAAAATATAGAGGAGAATTCGAAGAAAGGCTTAAAAGAATTATGGATGAAATAAAATCAGCTAATAATATTATACTGGTTATTGATGAAGTACATACTTTAATTGGAGCTGGAGCAGCTGAAGGAGCTATCGATGCAGCAAATTTACTGAAACCAGCATTAGCCAGAGGAGAGCTACAATGCATAGGCGCAACAACACTAGAAGAATATCGTAAGCACATAGAAAAAGATGCAGCGCTTGAAAGACGATTTCAGCCTGTGTTAGTTGGAGAACCAAGTGTAGAAGAAACTATTGAGATTTTATTTGGTTTAAGAGATAGATACGAAAAACACCACCAATTAAAAATGTCTGATGCTGCTTTAGCTGCTGCTGCTAAATATGCTAATCAGTATATTTCGGATCGTTTTTTACCTGACAAAGCTATCGATTTAATTGATGAAGCTGGTTCAAGAGTTAGATTATTGAACTCTCAGCTACCTCCAGCTGCTAGAGAATTAGATAAAGAACTAAGAAATGTGCTAAAAACAAAAGATGAAGCAATAAGGGCACAAAAATATGAAAAAGCAGAACAATATAGAACAAGAGAAATGGAAATTAAAGCTCAAATTGCAGCTATTGCACAAAGCAAAAAAAATGAACCTGATTTGAAAATTGAAGATCCTGTAGTAACAGAAGATGATATTGCAGAAATAGTTGCATTTTGGACAGGCATCCCAGTAACGAAATTAACAAAAAGTGAGTCAGAAAAATTAATGCATATGGAAGAAACTCTTCATAGTCGCATTATTGGACAAGATGAAGCTGTAGTAGCTGTTTCTCGAGCAATAAGAAGAGCAAGAGTTGGCTTAAAAAATCCCAATCGACCTATTGCAAGCTTCATATTCTCTGGTCCTACAGGAGTTGGAAAGACTGAATTAACTAAAGCACTAGCTTCTTATTTCTTTGGCTCACAAGAAGCAATGGTTAGATTAGATATGTCTGAGTATATGGAAAGACATACTGTTTCAAAATTAATTGGTTCGCCACCCGGTTACGTAGGCTATAGTGAAGGTGGGTACTTAACAGAAGCTGTTAGAAAGCGTCCTTACACGGTAATTTTATTTGATGAAATCGAAAAAGCTCATCCGGATATTTTTAACCTTTTACTACAAATTTTAGAAGATGGTAGACTGACTGATGCTAAAGGCAGAACAATAGACTTTAAAAATACTTTACTAATCATGACATCTAATATAGGGTCAAAAGTTATAGAAAAAGGAGGAGGAAGTTTAGGATTTGAACTGGGAGAGTCACAAACAGAATCACAATATAATCGTATTAGATCATTAGTTAACGAAGAATTAAAGCAATATTTTCGTCCCGAATTCTTAAATAGATTAGATGAAATTATAGTCTTTAGACAACTAACTAAAGACGAAGTACGTGAAATAGCAGAAATTATGCTACAAGAAGTATTCGAACGCATCAAACAACAAAAAATAGAACTAGAAGTAACTGAAAGATTTAAAAATCGATTAGTAGATGAAGGATATAATCCTAGTTATGGAGCAAGACCACTACGTAGAGCAGTAATGAGATTACTAGAAGATAGTTTAGCAGAAGAAGTTTTATCAGGTAAAATTAAGGCTGGTGACAGTGCCGTTGTAGATGTGACTGATGACGGAAAAGTAACCGTATTACGAGGCGAGCAAATAGAAATGCTTCAACCTTAATTATAGCTTACAACAATTAATAATTGTTGTAAGCTATAATTAAGGTTAATGCCAGGAACCAGATTTGAACTGGTGACACGAGGATTTTCAGTCCACTGCTCTACCAACTGAGCTATCCCGGCCAGGAATAAACTTTTCGTATAGTACCATATCTTTATTGATATTGCAACAATAGTATTTATAATAAATTAATCGAACAGGATAATAAAAACTTATGAATTTACATCACAAAATTTATTGTTTTGGGGTGTAAATAATAACTTGCATAAACCAGTTGCACCATTGCGATTCTTACATAATGATACATCTATAATATTGGATAAACCTAGAGACCTATCAGCTTGTGATAATATAATCACTATATCTGCATCTTGCTCAATTGAATTATGCACAATCAAATCACTAAGGCATAAAATAGAATAACATGGCTCTTGAATATCAAAGACTTTAGAATAATCAAAGTAAATAACATATGGAATATAAATATATTCAAAAATAAATGAAGATAATCTAGAAAAATAATTTATAACACAAATGCTATTTTCTAAATAACAACTGAATTTAAGCCATATTATTTTTAAATACAATTTATGATTATATGTTAAACTCAATAAACGATTAATAAAACAGATACTAAAAGAATATTGTAAAGAAAAATTAAAATATAAAGTATCTAAAAACATATTAAATGAATAATTATTATTAGAATATTTAATTAAATTACCTCTTCTTAAAGTTATATAATTATATAAACTCTGTGCATGAAGATTATTAATGATATCTAAATTCAAACTGACATAGCTTACCAAACATCCACTTTCTCGAAGATCAGATAATAAAGGGAATTTATTAACTCTAGTTTCAATACTTCTGTTCAGTTGAGACAAAACAACTATCGGTACATTTAAATATTGTGCTAATAACTTTAATTTTCTTGTTATATAACCCAATTCTTGTGTTCTAATGTTATTATTAAAACCTTCTACTTGAACTAATTGTAAATAATCAATAATTACTAATTGTATAATTCCTGTTTCTTGATAAAGTAGTTTAGATGTATATTCAATATAGTCAATCGATATATTAGGTGTATCATTAATATAAACTTTATATTTCATCAATTTACGGCAAATTTGATTCAAATTATACCATTCATCTATTGTAAGTTTACTAAAAGAAATATTTTGAGTAGCAATGCCAGATGCAATAGCAATAAATTTACTAACTATTTGTATTTTTGACATCTCAAGACTAAAAAAACATAAACCCAATGAAGCAGAAGATAAAATATTAAACGCTAGATTAATTACAAAAGAAGTTTTACCTATTGAAGGACGACCAGCAATCACAACTAAGTCACCACCTTGTAAGCCCTGTATTAATTGATCTAATGCTTGAAAACCTGATAAAATCATATTTCGATTTATAGTCGGCTGAACCAAATTCAAATTCTGATATTTTAACTGTATAAGCAAATCACCAATTAAATCTTTAAAAGTCATTAAATTCTCTTTAGGGATTTTATGAACTGTAGATTCTAAATACTCAGATACCTTATTATATATTTGATGACAATGTAAATCGTGAATGTTAGCTAATTTAACAACATTATAACCATACTGAATTATCAAACGTCTTGTATAACTGTTATTAATCAGGATCATAAGTTCTTGTATATAAACATACATATTAATAGATGGCATAAAAATGTGACTTTGCCTCATCAACTCAATAATTTTTAAAACTCCACCTATATAATGCAATATTTGTGAATTGTTTAAAAAATAAAATAATTGTAAAATATCTATTTTCTTATCTTTATGAAGAGTAACTAAGCTGGTATAAATCAACTGGTGAGATTCTACAAAAAAAGAATCCGATTTAAGGAAAGGCATTAATTGAGGGAAAATAGTTGGATGAATCAATATAGTACCTAATAAAATTTCCTCAGCAATATAATTGTGAGGAAGAACAGGATCTAGGAGAATATTTTGCATAAACATCTAATAAATATTAAAAATAAGATAACGCCTAAATATATTTTGACTTATAGATTTAGTATTAAATAAAGAATAAGCTGAAGATGTAGATCTATTTAATAAATAATAATAAAATCTTATATGTACGATAGAAAAACCTAACCAATAATATAAACTTAAAGCTTTAAAATTACTTATCTGTACTTCAAGAAATATATCCAAATTATGTAATATAGCAATAAAAATTAATACCTTTAAAAAACGCTTAGAAGACACTAGAACATTGTAATTATTGATCACATAAAAATACATAAAATCTTTAGGTAAGATCTTATATGAGAAAAAAGAAAATATTAATACACAATCAAGCTGACAACTAAAAAAATAATAGTTATCAGAATTAATGTGAAGCTTTTGATAAAAATACATATAAATAGAAAATAACAATATTAAATTACAATGTTATGATACTATATTATTTATATATAAATTGAACGTTTATACAGAATAAAGCAATTAATATAAAAACTAATAATGTACATAAAACCTTACAAAAAAAATTCTATTATTAATGCAATAGAGAAAGACTTTAAAAAAGTTACAATACCTATTATCGATATAGGAGATAGCATACAAATGTCTATTCTCATTCAAGAAGGTAATAAACAGAGGATTCAAACTGTAGAAGGAGTGATAATATCCAAAAATAAATCACAATTAAATACAACTATTACTGTTAGAAAAACCTTACAAAATATTGGCGTCGAAAGAGTTTACCTTATACATTCTCCTTTAATAAAAAGTATCAAAGTAATGAGAAAAGCAAAAGTAAGGCGAGCTAAACTATACTACTTAAGATCGAGATCAGGTAAAGCCACAAGATTAAAAACAAGATTTAATTAACAATTTTTCTTATTATCATTCGTCGAAAATATGATAATATATATTTACAAAGCAAGGATGCATAGCTCAGTTGGTTAGAGTATCACGTTGACATCGTGAAAGTCACTGGTTCGAATCCAGTTGTATCCAGGAATATTATAATTACTTAGATACTTCCATGCTTTAATAATATTGTATAATTTATATGGGTCGGTGCCCGAGTGGTTAATGGGGGCGGACTGTAAATCCGCTGGTATTACCTACGTTGGTTCAAATCCAACCCGGCCCAATTAAAATGTTAGATATAAATCATAAATCAAGCCTTTATAACTCAATGGTAGAGTATTTCCTTGGTAAGGAAAAAGTTATGGGTTCAATTCCCATTAAAGGCTATCCAATTTCATCTTGGCTAAAGGTATATTTTTGTTCTTTGCTAACTTAGATATTCCTATCATTTGTGAATTACTTTTACCAGGTGCAACCATCGGGTAACAGTTCTCTTCTTCCTTGACTTTACAATTTAATAAACATGGACCATTATAATTTGCAAAACGATGCAAAACTTTATTCATGTCATGTCTGTGCTCTAAATTTAAACCTAGTATACCAAAAGACTTAGCTAATAGAACAAAATCAGGAGCACCTTTTTCCATATTAGAATGGGAATACCTCTCTCCATAAAAAGCCTGTTGCCACTGCCTAACCATACCTTGCCATTTATTATTTATAATAATAATTTTTATAGGTAAATTATACTGAGCAATTGTAGCAAGCTCTTGAAAATTCATTTGAAAACTAGCATCTCCACTAATACAGATAACACTCTCAGAAGGATAAGCAATCTGAACACCAATAGCAGCAGGAAGTCCATAGCCCATAGTTCCTAGACCAGAGCTGGACATCCAATGTCGTGGTAATACATTAACAAACTGAGCAGCCCACATTTGATGCTGACCTACATCAGTAGTAAAATAAGCATTAGGTTGAATACGGGATAAAGAAAAAATCACTTCTTGAGGAGATAAACTACTAACATGTTTTGGAATCAATAAAGGATACTGATTTTTCCACATAGCTATTCTATTCTTCCAAGAACAAGTTTGCTGAGAATTAAACAATAAATTTGAGTTGCGATCCAGATAATCTAAAATGCGGCTTATAACATCTTTAACATCACCCAAAACAGCAACCTGAGGAACACGATTTTTACCTATTTCTGCAGGATCAATATCAATATGTATAACTTTAGCGTTACACGCAAACTCATCTAACTTACCTGTGACTCTATCATCAAATCTAGCACCAAGAGCAATCAATAAATCACATTCACTAACAGCAAAATTAGCGTAGGCTGTACCATGCATACCTAACATACCTAAGCATAAACTGTCATTCTCATCAATAATTCCTTTACCCATCAATGTAGTACATATAGGGATCTGAAAACGATAAGAAAATTCTTTAATTACTTGATGAGAACCAGAAATAATAGAACCACCTCCTATGTAAAGTAAAGGCTGACTAGATTCATATAGAAGATTCAAAATTTTAACGATTTGGCTGTCCTTAGGTTTTACAATTGGACGACAACCTACCAATTTAACATTACTTGGATTAAGAGGTTGATAAAGAAATTTCTCTAAACCGACATCTTTAGGAACATCAATTAAAACAGGTCCTGGTCTTCCATATTGAGCAATGTAAAAAGCTTCAGAAACTATTCTAGACATGTCCAAAGGATCTCTAACTACATAAGAATGTTTAACTATAGGCAAAGTAATCCCAAAGATATCAACTTCTTGAAAAGCATCTGTACCTATAAAAGGTCTAGCTACTTGACCAGTTATTAAAACTAAAGGTACAGAATCTAACTGTGCCGTAGCAATACCAGAAACGAGGTTAGTAGCTCCTGGACCAGATGTTGCAAAGCATACACCAACTTTTCCTGTTGATCTAGCATAACCATCAGCAGCATGAGATGCACCTTGTTCATGACGACATAATATATGTGTAATTAAACCCTTACTCTCCCATCTGTATAATTCATCATAAATAGGTAAAATAGCACCACCAGGATAGCCAAAAACATGACTTACATTATTACTCACTAAACTATCTATGAGAGCAAAAGCACCTGTGACTTCCCTTAAATCAGAATCATAATTTATATTCATGGATTTCTTAAAATATTTTATATTTAACATATTAGTATGTACTAATTGAATTTTAATCAGAAGATTTTTTGTATTACTAATATTTACTTTTTTTACTTAATTGTATATATAATATTATATATGTCGAATTTTTTATTATAGATCTTAAAAATTTTATATGCGGATTTTTTATCTTATACCTAACATCTGCCTTAAAATGATCGTTATAGTGCTAATAAATACTATTATTATAATGCTTATTGTTAGCCTTTTATTTTTCTCTTTTAATAACTCAAAAATTGTGTAAAAAGTTGTCAAGAAAAATCCCATAATTACTGAGAATAAAAATCTCGGAAATTTATTTATGTTGTTCAAAAATTTTGTCATATATTAGTATTTTTGTGTTTATATATTGTTTTAAATTAAGATAAGTGAATAATCTTACTTTTGTAAACTTGTTTTGGTAATTTTATTTCTTTTAGATTTGATTAACAGGAGAAAAAATGGTGAATAACTTTGAAGATATACAGATATTAAGTGATCTTTTACCTTTTATACAACGTTTTTATGGATCTACTATAGTTATTAAATATGGCGGCTCTGCTATGAAAGATGTTTATTTAAAATCTAAAATTGTACAAGATATTTTGTTTTTGTCTTATATAGGTATTAAAGTTGTTATTGTACATGGTGGTGGACCAATGATTAATTATTGGTTGAAACAAATGAATATAGAACCTAAGTTTTTTAATGGTATTCGTGTTACAGATAAAATAACTATGGAGTTGGTAGAGATGGTTCTAGTAGGTAAAGTGAATAAAGATTTGGTTGGTTTATTTAATCGTTTATCTAATGTAGCAGTTGGTTTATCTGGTAAGGATGCTAATTTAATTATTGCATCTAGTTTTTTTAGTGATCAGCCAGATAATTATACAGGTAAAGTAAAAAAAGTTAATCTTGATATTATTAATTTTTTACTTTCTAAAGGATATATTCCTGTTATTGCTAGTGTTGCTTCAGATTTAAATGGGCAATCTTATAATATTAATGCTGATTCTGTAGCTGGCGCGATTGCAGAGTGCTTGAATGCTGAGAAGCTTATTTTGTTAACTGATATACCAGGTATTATGTCTAATATTAATAATCCTGCAACTCTAATAAAACATTTGAATATAGAAAAGTTGGAGAGTTTGAAAAATCAACAAGTAATTGCCGGAGGCATGATACCTAAAGTTGATTGTTGTATTCAAGCTTTGAAGAATAATGTTGTTTCGGCTCATATTATCAATGGTAATATAAAGCATGCTTTATTGTTAGAAATTTTGACATCAAATGGTACAGGTTCAAAATTAGTAGCGTAAGTTGTTTAATTAATTCAGTATTTGTTTATTTGTTTTTATTTTTATGTTATACTTAACACAAATTATAAAGGCTCAGTAGCTCAGCTGGTTAGAGCAGGGGACTCATAAGCCCAAGGTCGCAGGTTCAAGTCCCGCCTGAGCCATTAAATTTCTTTTTATATTTCATCTTTTATTTATTAATGTAATGGAGAGGTGGCTGAGTGGTTGAAAGCGCCAGATTGCTAATCTGTTGTATGTTTAAATCATACCGAGGGTTCGAATCCCTTCCTCTCCTTTTTATTATTTACTAAGCTGTTTTTATATGTTTGACAACTACTTGATTAATATGAGATGATGTAATGTATAAACTGGGATTGTAGTTCAATTGGTTAGAGCACCGCCCTGTCACGGCGGAAGTTGCGGGTTCGAGTCCCGTCAATCTCGTTCTACTGATGTAATTTTTTATGCTATATATACTTCTTTCTCTGGTACTGGTGTATATTCATTTATGATTTTCTTAAATTCTTTTCCATCAATAGTTTCTCTTTCGATTAGTAAGTCTACTAATCTATCAATAATAATTCTATTGTCTTGAATAATTTTGATTGTTTCTTGATAGCATTTTTCTACTATATGATAGATTTGTTTGTCAATTTTAATTGCAACTTCATCAGAATAATCTGACGCACTACCCATACTTCTTCCTAAAAACGGGTTTGCTTCTTCATTTTCTAAGCATAATGGACCTATATTTGACATTCCAAATCGTGTAACCATTTGACGAGCCATAGATGTTACTTGTTGTAAATCATTGCTAGCGCCAGTAGTGATTTCTGTATCTCCGAATACAACTTCTTCTGCAGCTCTACCACCTAAAGCTCCCATGATGCGTGATAAAATTTGAGATCTTGATATTAAATTTTGGTCTTCTCCTGGTGTAAACCAAGTTAATCCTTTAGCTTGACCGCGAGGTATTAAGGTTACTTTTTGTACTGGATCGTGATCTTTTAGAAGTGTTCCAACTATTGCATGTCCAATCTCATGGTATGCAATTAAGCGTTTACTTTTGCTATCAGTTAATGCTGTTCCTTCCATACCTGCTACTATGCGATCTATAGAAGCGTCTATTTCATTTAATGTAATGTATTTTTTTCTTCGTCTAGCTGTTAGTATTGCTCCTTCATTTAGTAAATTTGCTAAGTCTGCTCCTGAAAAGCCAGGGGTTCTTCTAGCTATTATGGATAAAGATATACTTTTGTCCATCTTTTTATTTTTAGCATGCACTTTTAATATATCTAGTCTGCCTTTAAAGTCTGGTATTTCTACAGATACTTGCCGATCAAAGCGGCCTGGCCTTAATAAAGCAGAGTCAAGTATATCAGCTCGGTTTGTTGCTGCAATTACTATAACTCCTGTGTTTCCTTCAAAACCATCCATTTCGGTTAGTAGTTGATTTAATGTTTGTTCTCTTTCATCATTACCACCACCAATACCTGTTCCTCTCTGTCTACCTACAGCATCTATTTCATCTATAAACACAATACATGGAGCATTCTCTTTTGCTTTTTTAAATAGATCTCTCACGCGTGAAGCTCCTACGCCAACAAACATTTCTACAAATTCAGATCCTGAAATACTGAAAAAAGGTACATTAGCTTCACCTGCAATGGCTTTGGCTAATAATGTTTTGCCTGTACCAGGGGGGCCTATTAATAAAACACCTTTAGGTATTTTGGCTCCTACAGCTGTAAATCTCTCTGGTTTTTTTAAGAATGTAACAACTTCTTCAAATTCTTCTTTAGCTTCGTCAATTCCTGCAACATCGCTAAAGACTATACCTGTTTTAGCTTCCATTTGGAATAAAGCTTTAGATTTGCTAAATGACATTGCTTGTCCTGGTCCACCAGGAGCGTTATTAGAACGACGAAAGAGGAATGCTAAGCCTAATATTAATAATATAGGAAATAATAAATTACCTATTAAATTCCAGATTGCACTGGTATTTTTAGTTGCATGTGCATCTAAATCTATATTAGCTTTTTTAAGTTTTATAATCAATTCCGGTACTGTTGCTGGTAGTTCAACTCTAATTTTTTGAAGTCTATTACCTAATTCAGGTCCTACTGCTTCTACTATTGCTGTATGTCCATTATCATATAGATCAACTTTCTTTATCCAACCCATATCTAAATATTCTAAAAAGCGCCCATACGTCATTCGAGAACGTGCTATGTTTGTATTTAACTCACTTGTCGTGGGAGCTAAAAATCCTTGCCATAAAAAGAATCCAATTACAATTATTGGTAATGATAATAATAATAAAGTTTTCCAAGATAATTTCATTATTTTAAGCCTTTTAGTAATTATGTTTAAATGAATTTAACATCTTTAATATTTTTTAGGCAACTATATGATATGAAAATATGTTTTGCTTGTTTATATAAGTTAATTTTTTGAATTTTATTTAGTTATATAATAGTATTATATATTGAATTACTAACATTATTGTTTTATGATAAAGAAAGGATCAGTAGTTAAAATTTTGCGCAAAGAGTCTTATTGGTATCAAGATATAGGTACTGTTGTTAAGATCGAAAAAGATATCAAATATTCAGTTCTTGTACGTTTTATGAGAGAAACTTATAGTGGTGTTAATAGTAATAATTTTTCTGAAAGTGAATTATCATTAGTTGAGTCTTAGTGTATATAAAATTATATAGTTATATTAAGTAAAAGATAAAAGCAATTGGCCTTTATCTTAATTTAAAGATTTACCGTTTGTACAAAAGTTTTGTTTAACTTCCTAATGCTGCCCAATCTACATCTACATTCTCTAAAATTAAAGATGAGTTATATATTTGTAAAATTATTAATAAAAATAAAAAGAATAAGAGCATAAATACTCCCATAATTGGAGTTGTACCCCAGCCTGGAGCAACTTTGCCATATTCAGAATTTAAAGGTCTCAATATTTCTCCTAATCTTGTTCTTAGTGCCATATTTTTTTAACTTAATTTGTATATTTTATAATTTTTGTCTTTATAATTATAGTATTAATATTATAATTATAAAAATTACTTAACTGAATCTATATTACCTCTATGGAAACTACAACAGTTCTTAGTATTTTTATTTCTAGTCTATTATTAGGAATAACAATGTATTCTATATATACTTCTTTCGGTCCTATATCTAAGGAGCTTCGAGATCCTTTTGAAGAACATGAAGAGTAAATAATATAAACCTAAATCATATAAATGATTTGAAGTGCTTTTATTATTTCTCGACTAATAGCTACTTATTTCATTATGTAAATAAGTAGCTATTAGTCGAGAATAGATATAGTTCAGTCTTTCATTATTTAATTTATATTTATTTAGCTATTCTTGGAGGGTCTCTAAAGAATACAGCAAAGAAGATAACCATTAATGTTCCGACTAATAGAAAGACATATACTAATGCTTCCATATTTATTTCCTTATATAAGTAAATATGTTATAAATATATGTGGTTTATACAGCACCTTGTTTTTTACTGCTTCTATCTCCTAATTTTTGGAATGCGCCAAATTCTACTTGTTCTGTCACTTCTGCGCCGATGCCAGCGAATACATCTCTGAATATAGTCCTTGATCCATGCCATAAGTGGCCGAAGAAAAAATAAGTGCGAAGTTTGCGTGTCCAAAAGTAAACCATCCTCTAGGACTACTTCTGAATACACCATCTGATTCTAATGTAGTTCGATCAAATTCGAAGACTTCTCCTAATTGAGCTTTACGTGCGTATTTTTTTACACTAGGAGCATCAGTAAATAACTTCCCATTGAGTTTACCTCCATAAAAACTTGCAGTTACACCCACTTGTTCAATACTGTATTTTGATTCAGCTCTTCTAAATGGTATATCTGCACGTATAATTCCATCTTTATCCACCAGTATTACTGGAAAAGTTTCAAAAAATGCGGGCATTCTTCTAACAGTTAATTCTCTTCCATCTTTATCTTGAAATATAGGATGTCCAAGCCACGCTTCTGCTATGCCATCTCCTTTATCCATAGGTCCTGCTCTGAATAAGCCACCTTTTGCAGGATTGTTGCCTATATAATCATAAAATGCTAATTTATCTGGTATTTTAGACCATGCTTCTTCAGGTGTTGAACCTTCATTAAGTGAGTTTTCTACCCTTCTTTCAATTTCTTGTTGAAAATATCCGCTATCCCACTGGTATCTTGTTGGTCCAAAAAGTTCTATAGGCGTTGTTGCTGAACCGTACCACATAGTTCCACAAGCTACGAAAGCACTAAAAAAAACAGCTGATATACTACTTGATAATACCGTTTCTATGTTACCCATTCTTAGTGCTCTATATAGGCGCTGTGGCGGTCTAACAGTGAGATGGAATAAACCAGCTAGTATTCCTACAGTCCCTGCTGCTATATGGTGTGATGCTACTCCACCTGGGTTGAATGGATTGAAGCCATCTGGCCCCCAAGCTGGAGCAACAGGTTGTACCTTCCCTGTGATTCCATATCCATCAGATATCCATATTCCTGGTCCGAATAATCCTGTTGTGTGAAAAGCACCAAAACCAAAGCATAGCAGACTAGATAACAGTAGATGAATACCGAATATCTTAGGCAAGTCTAATGCAGGTTCACCTGTTCTTGGGTCTCTAAATAATTCTAAATCCCAGTAAACCCAGTGCCATATAGATGCTAAAAATAACATGCCTGATAAAACTATATGAGTAATAGCGACACCTTCAAAACTCCATAATCCGGGATTAGAAACACTTTCTCCTGTAATACTCCATCCACCCCATGAATCAGTTACTCCAAGTCTTGCCATAAAAGGCATTACGAACATTCCTTGTCTCCACATTGGGTTTAAGACTGGATCAGATGGATCGAAAACAGCTAACTCATATAGAGCCATAGAACCAGCCCATCCTGCTACTAAAGCGGTATGCATTAAATGAACAGATATTAAGCGTCCTGGATCATTTAATACAACTGTATGTACACGATACCATGGTAGTCCCATTGAACTACTATCCTCCTAGTTAAGAGATATAAAATTGTTGCTTTTCTTACTATTTGATATATACTAACTACATAGTAATTTATTATAACATTCTTCAGATCAATTAATGATTTTTTACTCGCATTTGTACAGAATAATATTTTTGACTAAATAGAAACATACAAAAGTTACAAGCATTAAAAACCAAATACTATTCTGTATATTTAAACTTAACCATACTGTTTTGATAATATAATTTTCGTAGTTTATGTAGGGTATTAAATAAAGACATCTAATACTTTCTATTGCATAAGTAAGTGGGTTAATACTAGCGATTATTTGCAGCCAGTAAGGCATAAAAGATAATGGAGCTAATGCTGTGCTTGAAAATAATGTTGGTAAGGTTACAATTAATATAAGTGCTAGAAATTCGATATGTCCAGGAAGAATGAATGCTAAGCAAATGCTTATACTTCCTACACTAAGTGTAATTAATACAAGTATTATAAATATTGTTATGGTTTGTTGAATGTTTAGTTTATTATATTCGATTAGTAAACTAGATATAATTATAAAGCTTGTCTGTAATGTTGTAATTGTTGCAATAAAAATAATTGAAGAGACTAATAATGAGTTGCGCGATTTTAGTGGTGCTACAAGTAGTCGATTAAGGAAACCAAATTCTCTATCAAACATTAATGGCAAACCAGAATTAATAGCTCCTGTAAAAGATGAAAAAACTATAATTCCTGGACTCAAAAATTGATGATAATTTCTGTTTTGTGTTAACAGATTTACAGGTGCATTTTGAAATAATGCTCCGAATAGAAGAAGCCACAGTAATGGTTGTAATATGCCTGATAATAAACTAGAAGGTCGTCTTTGTGTTTGTATATAATATCTTTTAATTAGGCAAGAAATTTCTTGATATATGTTATTAATGTATATTTTAGATATAATATTTTTTTTAGGCTTGATTTTTATATAGTTATATTTTAGATTATTATTTGAGGTATTTACCATTATATTAATTTTGTAAATTTATTTAGAAATTTTGTATTGATAATTATAATACTTTTACGACGTGTTATAATTATAACTCAATATAATATAGTTATTTATTTTATTTTATGATTTACTAGTATGTAGTTATGATAGCATCTAATTGATCTGATTAAAAAAATATACAATTAGTAGTTCTAATCATTTTAATATACAATTATTATAGGAGAGTAAATATGTCTTATGAAGTTACCTTACTGCTTCCAGATGAAGAAAAACAAGTTATAAATTGTGAAGATACAGACAGTATCTTAGATTGTGCTGACGACCAAGGTATAGACATCCCTTATTCTTGTAGAGCAGGTGCTTGTTCTACTTGTGCTGGTAGGTTAGTTAGTGGTACTGTTGACCAATCTGATCAAAGTTTTTTAGATGATGATCAAATAGAAGAAGGTTTTGTTTTAACTTGTATAGCTATTCCTACAAGTGATTGTGTTATTAAAACACATCAAGAAGACGAGCTATATTAGTACTTTTAATATAAATAAAATTGTCGGTAGAATACCTAAAAAATATTCTACCGACAATTTTACAATTTAACTTCTATATCTACACCTGAAGGAATATTTAGTTTCATCAAAGAATCAATTATTTGTGAAGATGGTTCATATATATCGATGATTTTTATATGTGATCGTATTTCAAAATGCTCTCTAGAATCTTTATCTACATGTGGTGACCTTAAAACGCAATAAACTTTACGTTTTACAGGCAGTCCTATTGGTCCTTTAGCTTTAATGTTTGTTCTACGGGCTGTATCAAGTATTGTGTTACACGATAAAGCTAATAAAATATGATCGTAAGCTTGTAATTTAATACGTATCTTGTTTTGGTCATGAATTTTCATAATATCTGCGTTTTTATTCAAGAATTTTAGATACTACACCGGCTCCTACAGTTTTCCCTCCCTCGCGTATTGCAAATCTCATTCCTTGTTCAATAGCAATAGGATTAATTAGTTCAGCACTCATTTTAATTCTATCTCCTGGCATAACCATTTCTGCTGCAGAACCATCATCTGCAGTAAATTGTGTAATTGTTCCTGTTACATCAGTAGTTCTCACATAAAATTGTGGACGATATCCGGAAAAAAATGGAGTATGTCTTCCGCCTTCTTCTTTAGTAAGTATATACACTTCTGCTTCAAATTGAGTATGTGGTGTAATTGTTCCAGGCTGTGCTAATACCATTCCTCTTTCAATATCTTTTTTTTGTATTCCTCGTAGTAATATACCGATATTATCTCCTGCCATACCTTCATCTAATGTTTTTTGAAACATTTCTAATCCAGTAATTGTAGTAGTAGCAGTTTCTCTTAACCCGACTATTTCTATTGTATCACCTACTTTGATTATACCTCTTTCAATTCTTCCTGTTGCTACCGTACCTCTTCCAGTGATTGAAAATACATCTTCTACTGCCATTAAAAATGTCTTCTCCACATCTCTAATAGGTGTTGGAATGTATTCATCTACTGCATCCATCAGTGAATGAATTTTGTCAACCCAATCGTCTTCTCCTCTTTGAATTGTATTGTTCTTTGTTACACTTTCTAGAGCTAATAATGCAGAACCAGCTACAAATGGAATATCATCACCTGGAAAATCATATTGTACTAATAGTTCACGAACTTCTAATTCTACTAGCTCTAGTAGCTCCTCATCGTCTAATTGATCTTGCTTGTTTAAAAAAACTACAATATTAGGTACTCCTACTTGTTTAGCTAATAATATATGCTCTCTCGTTTGTGGCATGGGTCCATCAGCTGCTGATACTACTAGAATAGCTCCATCCATTTGAGCTGCACCTGTAATCATATTTTTAACATAGTCAGCATGACCTGGGCAGTCTACATGTGCATAGTGACGATTTTGTGTTTCGTATTCCACATGAGCTGTGTTAATTGTTATTCCTCTTGCTTTCTCTTCTGGAGCGGCATCAATTTCATCAAATTTTTTAGCCTTTGTATCATTTGCAGCAGCTAAAGTTGCTGATATAGCTGCTGTCAGAGTTGTTTTTCCATGATCAACATGTCCTATTGTTCCAATATTAACGTGAGGTTTTTTTCGTTCAAATTTTGCACGTGCCATAATATCTAGTATCCTTCTTTATATTTAATAATTATTATGATGAGTATAGTATTTAATAACGGTAGTGAGCGAATGCTTTGTTAGCTTCAGCCATACGATGTGTTTCTTCCTTTTTTCTAATAGTATTACCACTTTCACTAGAAGCATCTATGATCTCATTTGCTAATTTGAAAGCCATGCTTTTACCCGATCTTAAATGCGCAAATTTTGTAATCCATCTAAGTGCTAGGTTTGTTCCGCGATATGCTCTTACTTCCATTGGAACCTGATATGTTGATCCTCCAATTCTTCTACTTTTAACCTCTACTAGTGGTGTTGCATTACGTATAGCTTGCTCTAATATTTCTAAAGGGTCGTTAGATGTTTTTTTATGAACTATATCTAATGCTTGATAAACTATTTTATATGCTAATCCTTTTTTACCATTTTTTAATATTCTTACAGTTAACATACTTATTAGTTTGCTATTATGTATGGGATCTGGCTGGATTAATCTTTTTTTGGATTTATTGCGACGAGACATATTTATAGTTTAATTTTATATTATATGTTTTTAAATTTTATATTTTCGGTTTTTTTGCTCCATATTTTGAGCGACTTTGTTTTCTATCTTTTACTCCAGAAGCATCTAAAATACCTCGCACTATATGATAGCGTACACCGGGTAAATCTTTTACACGACCTCCTCTGATAAGTACAACAGAATGTTCTTGTATATTATGCCCTATACCTGGTATGTATGCGGTTACTTCAAATCCTGAAGTTAATCTAACTCTAGCGACTTTTCTTAAAGCAGAATTTGGTTTTTTAGGTGTGGTTGTGTAAACTCTTGTGCATACCCCTCGTCTTTGTGGACATCCTTTTAAAGCAGGGGATTTAGTTTTTTTACTTGATCTTTGTCTTTCTGATCTTACAAGTTGTTGAATAGTTGGCATTTGTAATTTGTATATTTATATTTTAATAAATATCGTTAATATTATCAATATTATGACATCTATACTCTGTCAAACTTTATGTTATTTTTATTATTATTCTTTACTATGTTCCTTATTGTCTGACTGCAAATTATATTTGCGCATAAATTTTTCGACTCTTCCTTCTGTATCAATAATCCTTTGCGATCCTGTAAAGAAGGGATGATTACCTGACCATATATCTACATATAATTCAGGTTTAGTTGAACCTACTGTCATAATATGTTTGCCATCGCAATATACTTTAGCATCATTGTACCATTTTGGATGAATTTCTTTAGCCATATTTTTTATATGTTAAAATTGTTGAAAATACTAATGTTTTTTGTTTCATATTATCGTTTCGAATATTGTGGAGCTTTTCTTGCTTTTCGTAAGCCATATTTTTTTCGTTCTTTTATCCTTGCGTCTCTTGTTAAAAATCCTTCGGCTTTTAAAGTAATACGATTTTCGGGATTCATCCTACATAATGCTCTCGCTAATCCTAGTCTTATTGCGTTTGCCTGGCCAGTTAATCCGCCTCCTTTAGTATTGGCATATATATCATATTCTTTATTCAATCCAAGAATTTGAAGAGGTGAACATGAAACTCTTAAATAATTAGGACTGAATTGTAGGTATGATTCACCTGGTAAGCCATTAATAATTAATTTTCCCGATCCTGGTACTAGTTTTACTCTTGCAACAGATGTTTTACGTCTTCCTGTACCTGAGTAAATTATTTTAGAATTTTTTGTTAAAATATTCATTGCTATATATTGTTAAATTAATGTGATTAATTCTGGTTTTTGTGGTTTATGAGGGTGTTCAGTATCTGGATAAATTTTTAGTTGTGTAAATAATTGTTTTCCTAAAATACCTTTAGGTAACATACCTTTTATAGACTTTTCTAAAATCATATTGGGTTTTTTATATAAGATATGATGAAATGTTTTGATTTTTAAACCACCTGGATAGCCAGAGTACTGCTTATATGTTTTTTGCAATGCCTTTTTACCAGTGACTTTAATTGACTGTGAATTTATTATTATTATATATATTTTATTATTAATATATGGTGTATATGAAGTAGAGTTCTTGCCTTTTAGTAATTTAGCTATTTCGCTACTAAGTCGGCCTAAATTTTTATCTTTAGCATCAATAATGTACCATTTGCTATATTTGGGTTCTTGTGCAATATATGTTTTATTCATAATTGATTTGTTAATTTATTCTTTTGAGTTGGCACTGCGTTTTCATCTATTCTGATTTGAATTATATATTTGATTTACTTTTATGTGTTGCTTATATTTTTTTCTTTTGGTAATTTAATTCCAAGTTTATTTTGTAATGCTTCAATCACTTCCTCTGCTGATTTTTGACCAAAATTTTTGATTTCCAGTAGTTCGTCTTGTGAATAATCTAACAGATCTGAAATAGAATGTATTTGGGCTCTTTTAAGACAATTATAAGCTCTAACAGAAAGTTGTAGTTCTTCTATAAGAACTTGGTTAATCTCTTCTTCATATTCATTTTCTATGTGATCAATACTTTTAAAATTCAGATTCGTCAGAGGGTAAAACAGATTAGTTAAAACTTGAGCTCCTTGACTAATAGCTTCTTGTGGTGATAAACTTCCGTTTGTCCAAACTTCTAAAGATAGTTTTTCTTCAATAAGTGTTGGACTAATTTTTTTTTCTTCTACTATATAATTACATTTAGTTGCTGGCATAAATATAGCATCTATTTGTAAAAAATCTATAGATTTTTTATCAAACCCTTTATTTACAAGTTTATATCCTCTTCCTTGTTCAACACGAAATTCCATTTCGAATATTGTATTATTGCAAATAGTCGCTATATACTGTTGTGGATCAATGATTTGAATTTCTGGTGGTAGTTCGAATAAGCCTGTAGTAATAATAGCTGGTCCTTGTACTCTTATTCTGCCGATTTGAGGTGTGTCACTATAACTTTTTAATACAACTTCTTTGAGATTAAGTAAAATTTCCAACACATCTTCTCGTACTCCTGTAATGGTTGAAAATTCGTGATTTATACCAGCAATTCGTACAGCTACAATTGCAGCACCTTGTAAATCTGATAGAATTGTTCTTCTTAAAGAATTGCCTAAAGTAATACCTTGTCCTTTATTGAGTGGTTCTAAAATGAAACGACCGTATTGTTGACGACTGCTTTCTATTTTTGATTCTATGCATTCTATTTGTAAATGGTTCATACACGATTATTCAAGATATATCATTAGCAGCGTTTATTATAAATACTCTAATCTAAACACGTCTTTTTTTAGGAGGCCTGCAACCGTTGTGTGGTGTAGGAGTGATATCTTTAATTAATGTTATATTAATTCCAGTTGCTTGTAGAGCTCTTATTGCTGTTTCGCGTCCTGCTCCTGGCCCGTTTACTAATACTTCTGTTTGTCTTATTCCTTGTTCCATTGCTTGTTTAGCAGCTTTTTCTGCTGCTATCTGTGCAGCAAAAGGTGTGCCTTTTTTAGTTCCTTTAAATCCGCTTGCGCCTGATGAACACCAAGATAAAGTAGCTCCTTGAAGATCTGTAATTGTTACAATAGTATTATTAAACGTTGATTTTATGTGTGCTATACCATTAATAATATTTTTTTTCTGTTTTGTATATGTTTTTCTTGTCTGTCTAGCCATTTATTATAAACTTATTATATTATTTTTATTTACGTGGTGCTTTTTTCTTTCCAGCCATCGTTTTCTTTATACCACGTTTTGTACGAGCATTAGTTCTAGTATTTTGTCCTCTTAGAGGTAAACATAACTGATGTCTTTTGCCTTTGTATGAACCTATTGT
This sequence comes from Gracilaria domingensis, assembly GCA_022539475.1. Lineage (NCBI taxonomy): Eukaryota > Rhodophyta > Florideophyceae > Gracilariales > Gracilariaceae > Gracilaria > Gracilaria domingensis. The sequence goes on along the minus strand of CM040116.1, from coordinate 139,607 downwards.
CATTAGTCTTTTAATATTCATAGATTCTATCCTTTTTAAGTCTCCTTCAACTTGATAATTAGTACTTAGTATTTGTCTAATAAGAATAATCTGTTCATCATCTAATTTATTTGTTTTAATACATCGATTGATATTAAGTTGTTCTAAAATTTCTATCGCTTTTGATTTACCTATACCATAAATATATGTTAATGAGATTTCTATGCGTTTATTTTTGGGCAAATCTACTCCTACTATTCTTACCATGTTATATTCCTAATTATTGTTATATAGTTATCCTTGTCTTTGTTTATGTTTTGCATTTTCACAAATTACTATTATTTTTCTATGTCTACGTATAATCCTACATTTGTCACAAATTTTTTTTACCGATGGTCTGACTTTCATTAATTATTTTGATATCCTTATTTATAGTTTAAATTGTTATTTATTCCATTATATTATCATATTGCTGCGATATTATATATGTTTGAATTTGTTTTGCTGTGTCAATTGCTACTCCTACTAGGATCAATAATGATGTAGTTCCCAAACCCTGTAATATACTTATATTTGTTGTTGTGGTTATTAAAGCAGGAATAAGAGCTATTATAAATAAAAAGATTCCGCCTAGTAGTGTCATTTTGTTAAGTATTTGCTTGATATATCTGATTGTATCAGATCCAGGTCTAATTGAAGGTATGCTAGCGCCCATTTTATTTAAGTTGTCTGCTATATCTTCTGGATTTAAAACTATAGATGTATAAAAAAAACTAAAAGCTATTATTAACAAGCCATATGTAGGTAAATATAAGATACGGCCAGGTAAAAATAAATCAAGGATATGATTTATTTGAAGTATTTGCTTACTATCTGATAAGTATATGGGTAATGTCATTGTTGCAGAAGCAAATACAATTGGCATAACGCCGCCTTGATTGAGTTTTAATGGTATGTAGCTTTGAGGATTTAATATATTAATTTTACTCAATTGTTTTGCTGAGATAATGATGATTTTTCGTTTGCATTCTTGAATAAGGATATTTATTATTAAAATCGTTATCAATAATGATAAAAAAAGACATCCACTGATAATTGTGTCTTTGTCATAAATATTAATTTTATAATTTTGTAAGTTTTTAGGTATACCTGAGATTATATTTTGAAAAATTAATAATGAAGGTCCATTTCCTATTCCATATTCTGTAATAATCTCTGAACACCACATAATTATTAAAGAACCTGTACTTAGCGCAATAATACAATCTAATATAAAATAGTAATCCCAGTTAAAAACATAAGGTTTAATCCATAAAGATATTCCTATACTTTGTATGATACTCCATACCAGCGTAAAGTAGCGTGTTATTTGTGTTAATTTTTGTCTTCCAGAATCTCCTTCTTCCTTTTGTAAATGATCTAATTCTGGTATCAGTTTTGTTAATAATTGCATCATAATTGATGCATTTATATAAGGCACTATTCCTAAAGCAAAAATTCCTATTGTTGAAAAGCCTCCACCGGAAAAAATATTTAAAAAATTTATTAATCCATTATCATTAACGTTGTTATTCAACGAATTGTGATCTATGCCTGGTATAGGAATAAATATGCCCAATCTAGCTAAAATTAAAAGTATTAATGTAATGAATAATCTTTGTTTTAATTGTGTTGTAGGCTTCATTGCATATTTACACCATTTATCTATTAAATATTATAAAGCTGTTCTATATTTATATCTCTGTTTTTTGCTGTGTTTTGAAATGTTCTTAATTGGCTTAGGGCATTTAGCACAGCTCTTGCGTTATTTAAGGTGTTACTAGATTTTAATTGCTTGGCTAGAATATTTTTGATTCCAGCAAGTTCCAAAACTGTACGTGTGGAACCACCTGCAATAACTCCTGAGCCTACAGCTGATGGTCTCAAAATTACTTTAGCAGCTCCTGATATTCCTTCTATGGTGTGAGGTATAGAATATGATTTTGTTATGGGTATATTGATAATATTTTTTTTTGCGTCTGTGACACCTTTTTTTACAGCTCCTATAACATCACTAGCCTTACCAATACCTACTCCTATTTGTCCTTGTTCATTTCCTACAACTAAAATAGCCCGAAAGCTTAATTTTTTACCGCCTTTTACTACTTTAGTAACTCTTTTAACTTGTACAACTTTCTCTTCCCAATTATGTTCTTGTTCTTTATTCTTGACTGATTTTTTTTTCATAATTTTTAAAACTTAATACCTTCTTCTCTTACAGCTTCTGCTAAGGCTTGAATTCTACCATGATATATTTTATTTTGGCGGTCAAATATAATTTCTCGAATACCTAAAGCTTTTGATTGTTGGGCTATATGTTTACCTACACTACGTGCAGCATTGCAGTTATTTGATAGTTTAATATTTGTTTTTATTATTTTGTTTAATGTAGAGCTACTTGTAATAATCTGGTTAATGCTATCATCAATGATCTGTGCATAAATGTGTTTATTTGACCTGAATATGCAAAGGCGTGGACGATTTTTGATTCCCTTAATTTTTCTTTTCATTTTATTTTTATATTTAATAACTGATAAACTGTTATTTGCCAGCTTTACCTACTTTTATATTAATTGTTTCACCTAAATATCTAATACCTTTTCCTTTATATGGTTCAGGTGGTCTAATTCTTCTGATTTGAGCAGCTATTTCTCCTACTTTCTCTTTTTTGATTCCCTTGATAGTAATATTTATGTTATTTTCTACTTCTATAATGATATCCTCAGGAGGTTCTATAGTAATTGGATGACTGTATCCAACGTTAAGTACAAGATTTTTACCCTGTAATTGTGATCTATAACCAACCCCCTGAATATGTAATTTTTTCTCGAATCCTTTAGATACCCCTAAAATCATATTGTTGATTAGAGTTCTTGATAACCCATATAATTTTTGTGCTTCTTTATTCTCATGTCTTTTATATAAGTTTAATGTTTGATTTTCTATATTATGCTTAATTTTTATTACTTCTGGTAATCGGTATGATAATTTTCCTTTAGGCCCTGCAATATGTACATTATTTTCTATGATTTGAATATCAGTATTTTTCGGTAAGTTAATGGTTTTTTTTCCTATTCTAGACATTATATTTTTTAAATTATTTTTACCATATATAACATAAAATTTCTCCACCTAGTCCATAATGTCTTGCATTATGGTCTGACATAATTCCTTTTGATGTTGAAATAATAGCTATTCCAATTCCTCCCAAAACTTTAGGAAGCTCTTTATAATTAGCATATACTCTTAAGCCAGGCTTGCTTATTCTTTTTAATGAAGTAATAACAGGTTTTTTATGCTTGCCTTTATATTTTAATGATATGAGTAGATACCTTTTGTTTTTTGTTCCTATTTCTTCAAATTTATAAATAAAGCCTTCTTCTTTCAAAACTTTCACTATATTGCGAGTCATTTTAGTTGAATATACTTGAACAATTTGATGTTTTGCTAAGTTTGCATTTCGAATACGAGTTAACATATCTGCAATTGTGTCATTAATCACGTTTCAAACTCCATTAATTTTTTCATGTATTCTTTGACTATTTTTCTCTATACGATGAAAGGCATGCCAAATTCTTTTAATAATGCAAAGCTTTCTGAATCGTTTTTTGCTGTTGTAACTATTGTAATATCTAGTCCTCGTATTTTATCAATATCATCATATTGAATTTCTGGAAAAATTGTTTGTTCTTTTAGACCTAAATTATAGTTTCCTCTTCCATCGAAGTGTTTAGCGCTTATTCCTCTGAAGTCTCTAATTCTTGGTAAAGCTAGATTAATTAGTTTATTAAGAAAATCATACATTTTATCTTTTCTTAAGGTGACCATTAGTCCAATAGGTATATTCTCACGTATTTTAAAGCCCGCTATAGCTTTTTTAGATTTAGTAATTTTAGGTTTTTGACCAGCAATTGCCGTGATTTCATTTATACTTTTTTCAAGTACTTTATTATTATTTGCAGCTTCGCCTAACCCTCGATTAATTGTAATTTTAACAATTTTAGGTATTTCATGAATATTCTTATAGTTAAATTTATTGTGTAAATCATGACAGATTTTATCTTTATAAAGTTTTTTTAGTGTGTTTTCCATTCTGGAATTTATAATTGATTCTATATTTACTATTATTGTATATCTTATTTAATTGCATTAAGTCTTCAGATTTTGTTTCTAATATCTATTTATGAGTGATCTTTTTTATATAGCATTACATTTGAGCTGTTAATTGGTTTTTCAATTTGTACAATCTTACCACTATTACCTTCTTTTTGTGGTTTTAAGTGTTTTGTTGCTATATTTAAATTCTCAATAATCACTTGATTATATTTTGGTAAAACTTTAATTATTGTACCTATCTTTCCTTTTTCACGACCAGATATAATTTGTACAGTATCTCCTTTTTTAACGTGAGTCTTTCTACTTGTTTTTTTAGTTTTCATTATACAACCTCTGGCGCTAATGATATGATTTTTGTGAAGTTTTTATCTCGTAATTCTTTAGCTATAGGACCAAATACTCTCGTTCCTCTTGGATTATTTTCTTGATTGATTATAACTGCTGCATTATCATCAAATCGTATACTCATCCCATCATTTCGCCGATTTGTTTTTTTTGTTCTTACTATAACAGCTCTAATAATATCGGATTTTTTGATGGGCATATTAGGTAATGCATCTTTGACAACTCCAATTATAACATCTCCTAAGCTAGCATAAGAAGGATTATTACTTCCTAAAACTTGAATGCACATAATTTTACGTGCACCACTGTTATCAGCGATATTTAAATAACTTTGTGTTTGTATCATTTTTCTAATATTTTTTGTATCAATATCCAGTGTTTTTTCTTACTTATAGGTCTATGTGGTTGTATTTTTACAATATCGCCCATATTACATTCATTATTTTCATCATGTGCATAATATTTATTAGTTTTTGTAATTATTTTTTTATATTTTGCATGTGATATTTTGTTCTTGACTGCTACAGTAATGGTTTTATGCATTTTATTACTGACTACTTTTCCAATTTTATGTTTGGTCTGCATGATGTTAATCTTGTTTTATTGTTAATAATTGAGCTAATTGGCGCTTTTTATGCTTAAATAAGTGCGGTTTTATGTTCTGCCTTGTTGTTTGCTTCAGTTTTAATTGAAATATTTCTTTTTTTAGTTCTATAATTTTTTTTTGAATTTCGCTGCGTGTTAAATGTTGAATATCTTTAAATTTTGATAAAGGCATATGCTATATTTTATTTCTTAGTTATAAATTTAGTTTTTACAGGTAATTTATACGATGCTAGTTTCATAGCTTGTTCAGCTGTTTGTTTAGACACGCCGGCTATTTCAAATAAGATATGGCCTGGTTTTATAACTGCAACCCAATATTCTGTTGCTCCTTTACCAGACCCCATCCTTGTTTCTGCTGGTCTAGCTGTGATTGGTTTATCTGGAAAAACTCTTATCCATAGTTTTCCACCTCGTTTTACGTATCTTGTAATTGTTCTTCTTGTAGCTTCAATTTGTCTTGCTGTTAGCCATACTGGTTCTAAAGTTTTTAATGCATATTCGCCAAATGCAATATAATTTCCTTTGCTTGCTTTACCATTCATACGACCACGATGTTGTTTACGAAATTTTGTTCTTTTGGGGCTTAGCATATTATGAATAAGTTTTATGTCAATAGTATATTATCATAGTATATTATTTAAGTTTCAGATGTATATTTTAGAATTTTTTCTCCCTTAAATAACCATACTTTTATACCTAATATTCCATATATAGTATGTGCTATTTTATACGAGTAGTCTATATGTGCTCTTAGTGTTTGTAATGGTACACGTCCTTCCCTAACCCATTCGCTTCTTGCTATTTCAGCACCATTTAGTCGACCGGAAACCTGAATTTTGATTCCTTGATTTTTTGCTTTTTGAGATCTTTGAATAGCTTGTCGGATCACTCTTCTAAAAGCTATTCTTTTTTCAAGTTGCTGTACTATAAATTCAGCTATTAAAGCTGCTTCTTTGTCAGGATCCGTGATCTCTACAAGATTAATTCTGATTTGTGCACCTTGTTTTAGTGTATTTTCTAAACTTTTTCTTATATCTTCTATACCACTGCCCATTTTACCCAATATAATACCTGGTCTAGCTGTATGTATTTGTACTTGTATTTGATCGACTTTCCTATCTATATGAATTAATGTAATGCTCGCATTATTCAACTGTTTTTCTATTGAATTTCTGATTTGATTGTCTTCTTGAGCTAGTTTTGCATATGATTTCATGTTCGAAAACCAAGAAGAACTGTGTGCTTGTGTAATACCTATCCTAAATCCTAATGGATGTGTTTTTTGTCCCATTGTGTACTTTGTTTATGTTTACATTTTCAATAAAAATTATTTTAGTGCTAATTTAATCGTGATATGGCATGTTGGTTTTTGTATTTTAAATGCTCTTCCTTGTGCCCTTGGCTGAAATCTTTTCAGTTTTGGGCCTTCGTTTGCGAAAGCTTGTTGGATAATTAGGTCTTGTTTTTCATATTTAAGATGTGATGCGTTATTTCCGGCTGATTCTAGAATTTTTTTGATAACTTTACAAGGCTTATACGGCATAAACTCAAGTATTAGTTTTGCTTCTTGATAGCTTTTTCCTCTAATTTGATTTAAAATTCTTCTTGTTTTGTGAGTCGACAAACGTAAATATTTGGCTGTTGCTTGACTTTGTGCAATTGTATTCATCATATAACTATTTTTTGGTTTTTCTATCGCTCTTTATGTGACTTCTAAAATTTCTAGTTGGCACAAATTCCCCAAGCTTATGTCCTACCATTTGATCAGATATAAAGATAGGAAAAAATTGTTTTCCGTTATAAACTGCTATTGTATGGCCTATCATTTGTGGAATAATAGTTGAAGATCTTGACCATGTTTTTACGGTTTTTTTGGATTTTTGTTCGTTTAATTTTTCTATTTTTTGCAAGAGTTTAAAATCTATATAAGGGCCTTTTTTTAAAGATCTAGACATAATAATTTCAATTTATATATTATTTATTTATTTTCTTTTCCTTAGTATATAACGATTACTATATTTCGGTTTTTTACGAGTTTTTATTCCTAAAGCAGGCTTGCCCCATGGAGTAACTGGGCGAGGCTTGCCTATAGGTGAGCGTCCTTCTCCACCACCATGAGGGTGATCTATAGGGTTCATCACTACTCCTCTAACTTTAGGTCTTTTACTCAGCCATCTATTCCGTCCAGCTTTTCCTATACTAATATTACTAGCATCAATGTTGCCAACTTGACCTATGGTAGCAAAGCATTCTTTTCGAATTAATCTAACTTCATTCGATGGTAGTTTTAAGGTAGCAAAAGAACCTTCTTTAGCTACTATTTGTGCATATGTTCCAGCTGCTCTAACAATTTGTCCTCCTTTATATGGAGTTAGCTCTATATTATGTACAGCTGTGCCCAATGGAATTGAATATAATGGTAGAGAGTTACCAACTTCTAGAGGAACTTTAATACCTGACATGACTGTTTGACCAACATTTAATGATCTTGGGTGCAAAATATATCTTTTGTCACCATCTGAGTAATGTAAGAGTGCTATTCGTGCATTCCTATTAGGATCATATTCTATACTTGCGACCTTAGCTTCAATATTATATTTATTACGTTTGAAATCAACTATTCTATAACGTCTTTTATGTCCTTTGCCTCTATGCCGTGATGTAATGATTCCTCTATTATTACGACCTTGGCAACGATGATTTTTTCTGATTAATGATTTTTCTGGTTTATTATTTGTTATTTCATCGAATGTAGATATAGTTCTATTTCTTGTGCCAGGTGTATATGCTTTATATAAACGAATAGCCATTTGATTAGTTATATATATAAGTTAATTATCTGAAAATAAATTTATTCGATATTGATTCTTAAGCTTTACAACAGCTTTTTTATATTTGCTTTTGTAACCTATATGTTTGCCTATACGTTTTTTTTTTGATTTTACGATTAATGTGTTGATTTTCTCAACTTTTACATCGAATAATTGTTCGACAGCCTTCTTAATTTCTGATTTTTTAGCTTTGGTTGTGACTGCGAAATAATACTTATTATCCTCTACCATTAGTGTTGTTTTATCTGTTAGTATTGGACGTTGAATTATGTTCATTAAAGCTAATGTATTTCTATTATTAGTCATAATATGTTTTATTAATAATATTTAAAGCATCTTTATTTATTATGATTTGATTGGCTTTTAGTAAGGATATAATATTGATGCTGTTAGCATTTAAGAGTTCTACATTCTTTAAATTGCGAGTAGAGAGATAAAGATTATCTGATTTTTTACTTACTATGATTAAAATATTATTGTTTATATTTGTATCCAGATTATATTTTTTTAAATTGTTTACAATTACTTTAGTACTAGGTTCTTTTAGTTTGCCTATAAAATCTTCTGTAATTATTGTATTTTTAAATTTGTTCTCTATAAGAATTCTTAGTGCTAATTGTTTTTCTTTTTTGTTTATCTTGTTTTTATTTTGTTTAGTACGTGGACCAAATATTACTCCTCCTCCTTTCCATAGCGGAGATCTGTTTGATCCAGCTCTTGCCCTACCGGTTCCTTTTTGTTTCCATGGTTTTTTTCCTCCTCCTCTTACCTCACTACGTGTTTTTGTATGCGCATTGCGTTTTTTAATTAATTGTTGTTTAAGTGCTCTGTGCAGTACATACATATTATTACTATCTTGCTTACATAATCTTATCTCTATATCTTGATTGCATATAGAGCTTGTATCTTGAGAAGATATTATTGAATAGATTAATCTTTTTTTTATATTCATAGATCTATTTTTGATGAATGCTAATCATATTGCCAGGTTTGCCAGGTACAGAACCTTTGACTATAATAATATTGTGATTGGTTTTAATATCTATAATTCTTAGGTTTTGAATTGTTACTTTTTTTCCTCCCATGCGACCAGCCATTTTTTTTCCAGCAAAAACTTTACCTGGTGTTGTTCCTGCGCCAATTGATCCTGGTTGCTTATGGTTTTTGGAACCATGAGACATAGGTCCTCTACTAAATTTATGTCTTTTTGTACAGCCCATGAATCCTTTTCCAATACTTATGCTAGAAACGGAAATATTTTGATTTATCTCCAAGTCTTTTACTGTAATTAATTGACCTATTTTGAAGTTATCTAATGAATTTACTCTATATTCTTTTAAATATTTTAAAGGAGGCATATTGTATTTATTCAAATGTCCAATTTCAGCTTTATTCAGTTGATTAGATTTTGCTTCTACATATCCTACTTGAATAGCTTTATACCCATGAGATTCTAAATTTTTTATTTCAGTTACTGGGCATGGTCCTAGCTCTAAAATAGTTACGGGCAATGCTTTCCCTTGTTGGTCAAAAATTTGAGTCATACCAATTTTTTTACCTAGTAGCCCGATTTTCATTTTATGTTTAATCTCCTAAGTTTTATAAATTTGTTTAACTATATATCTTCATATCATATATTTATTATCTGTTAAATTCTTAAAATTTTCAAGTTTCTTATTGTAATCATCTAAGCTTTTATCTAACTCTTTATTGGCCATATTTATAATTCAGTTTTTTACATATTAGACAATTTTTCAAAATATCATTAAAATTATATTATAGATTTCATTTAATTTGATATCCTATATAAGATATATAGTCAGTTCGGTAATTACTACTTTACTCAAGGTTTAATATGATGCAATATATAATTATATGAATAAAAATATATAAAACATAAACCTAATATATTAATTTGATCTTTTGAGAGGTAATTTATGGCTAAAGTTGTTGGAATTGATTTAGGTACTACCAATTCTGTTATTGCTGTTATGGAAGGAGGAAAACCTACGGTAATTCCTAATAAAGAGGGAGTAAGGACAACACCATCTGTTGTTGCTTATACAAAAAAACAAGATAAATTAGTAGGACAGATAGCTAAAAGACAAGCTGTCATGAATCCAGAAAATACTTTCTATTCTGTTAAAAGATTTATTGGTCGTAAAAAAGAGGAATTAGTAAATGAATTACAACAATCGTCTTATAATGTGAAAACAGATGGTAATTCTAATATTAAATTAGAGTGTCCAGCATTAGGCAAAAATTTTGCGCCTGAAGAAATTTCTGCTCAAGTTTTACGTAAATTAGTTGAAGATGCTAGTACTTATTTAGGTCAACAAGTTACTCAAGCAGTTATAACTGTTCCCGCTTATTTTAATGATTCACAACGTCAAGCTACTAAAGATGCTGGACAGATTGCTGGTTTAGATGTTTTAAGAATTATTAATGAGCCTACAGCAGCATCTTTGTCTTATGGTTTGGATAAAAAAAATAATGAAACTATTTTAGTATTTGATCTTGGTGGAGGTACATTTGATGTTTCTATCTTGGAAGTAGGTGATGGTGTCTTTGAGGTTTTATCAACATCTGGTGATACTCATTTAGGAGGTGACGATTTTGATAGAAAAATTGTTGAATGGTTAATTAATGAGTTTAATAATGATGAAGGAATTAACTTAGGCAAAGATAGGCAAGCTTTACAAAGATTAACAGAAGCAGCTGAGAAAGCTAAAATGGAGTTATCCAGTTTAGGTCAAACAGATATTAATCTACCTTTTATTACATCTACAGATACTGGACCTAAGCATTTAGAAAAGAGTATAACTCGAGCAAAATTTGAGTATTTATGTCAAGATTTGATTAATCGTTGTGAGGTTCCTGTTAATAATGCTTTAAAAGATGCTCAATTATCATCTAGTGATATAGATGAAATTGTTTTAGTTGGTGGTTCTACTAGAATTCCTTCTATTCAACAATTAGTTAAGAAGATGATAGGTAAAGATCCTAATCAAAGTGTGAATCCTGATGAAGTAGTAGCAATTGGAGCAGCTGTTCAAGCAGGTGTTCTAGCAGGTGAGGTTAAAGATATATTATTGCTTGATGTTACACCTTTATCTTTAGGTGTAGAAACTCTTGGAGGTGTAATGACAAAAATAATAACGCGTAATACAACAGTGCCTACAAAGAAATCTGAAATTTTTTCAACAGCTGTTGATAATCAACCTAATGTTGAGATTCATGTGTTGCAAGGAGAGAGAGAATTTACTAAAGATAATAAGAGTTTAGGTACTTTTAGATTAGATGGTATTATGCCTGCTCCCCGCGGTGTTCCTCAAATAGAGGTTATATTTGATATAGATGCCAATGGTATACTCTCTGTAAAAGCTAAGGATAAAGGTACTGGTAAAGAACAATCTATTACTATAACAGGTGCATCTACATTGCCCAAAGAAGAAGTTGAGAAACTTGTTAAAGAAGCAGAGGAGAATTCAGAGCTTGATAAACAAAAACGTCAACAAATAGATTTGAAAAATCAAGCAGATTCGTTATGTTATCAGTCTCAAAATCAACTCGATGAATTGAAGGATAAAATTAGTGAAGATGAAAAGAAAAAAGTTCAAGAGCTTATTAATTCTTTGAAGTTATATATTCAAGAAGATGACTATGAACAAATCAAAAATACACAAAACCAGCTTCAACAAGCAATGATGAATATAGGTAAGCAAGTTTATAGTTCTAATCAACAAAATGATCAAGATTCGGTAGATGATTCTGTAATTGATACTAATTCTAAGGAAGCGTGAAGATTAAAGTTTAAGCGGGTAACGCGATTCGAACGCGCGACATCAACCTTGGCAAGGTTGCACTCTACCACTGAGCTATACCCGCTATTATATAGTATGATGACAAAAAAATCTTATTTTGTCAAATTATGAATGTTTTATATACTATGTATATTCAATACAGATTAATATTTTTATATACATAGCAATATTTAATAATTTAATTAATAAAAGAATTAAAGAATCCTGTTATTAGGACTAATCCAGTCCATATGCCAGCACCAGTATAAATTAAATTTTTAGATTTCTCCCATTGTCCAGGTGATGCGAAAGTTACAGGTATACCTATTACAAGCAGAGTAGAAAATATTACTAGTATCAGTACTAAAAGTTGAATAATAATTGTCATAGTTTTTATCCTTTTACATTTCTTAATATTTTAATTACATGACTTAAAGATGGATTTATATATAATATATAATTATATATTGTGAAACATAATTTATTTATTATTGTAAACTGTTTTCTTTTTTATATATACTTTTTTTTTACAATATCAACACTTTATTATTTATATTGATATAATTATCATAGTAAATTTATTAAGAAAAAAGTGCGTAAAATATTATGTTTAATGTTTACATTAAGTAATTGATATCAGTATGTACACAGATAAGTATATAAATTAATTATAAAGGGGCTTATATTATGATTACAGCGATTATATTAGCAAAATTACCTGAAGCGTACTCGATTTTTCGACCTTTAGTTGATATATTACCAGTGATTCCTGTTTTTTTCTTATTATTAGCATTTGTATGGCAAGCAGCAATTGGCTTTAGATGATGAGACGAAATAAGCGTTGTTATTTGAATTTATTTTTAACAAGTTTTTAAATTTTTATTATGGTAGAACCTCTTTTGTCTGGTATAGTTTTAGGATTAATTCCTGTAACTTTGTTTGGTTTGTTAGTAGCGGCTTATCTTCAGTATCGCAGAGGGAATCAATTTGGATTATAGTTGATAAATAATAAATATATTAATGTCTAGATTATATTTATATAAATGTTTTTTAATAACATTTATGTAAATATAATAATAATCCGTAATATTACCAACTAGCTTTTTTAATACCTGGTAGTAAGCAATTATGTGACATTTCTCTTAAAACGTGTCTTGATAATCCAAAATTTCTATAAAATCCACGGCTACGTCCAGTTTTCCAGCATCTATTTCTTTTGCGACACGGTGAACTATTTTTGGGAAGTTTTTGTAATTCTTTTTGTAATTCTATTTGTTCGATGAAATTCAATTTATTATTTAGTTTATCTTTAATTGTTTGTCTTTTATCTTTATACTTTTGAATCAATCTGTTTCTTTTCGCTTCTCTTTCAATCATGCTTTTTTTAGCCATTTTTATATTTGAGTAAAGAGTTAAAATAATTTTTATTTTAACTGAAAATTATTCATATTGCAATAAAAAATTACTACTTGAATATTCATGTCCAGTAGTAATTTAAGTAATATGTATTATTATCTATTTATCACCCGAATTTACCTGATGTAGATGCTATTACAAATGCTGCATATGTCAATATATATCCTACAGAAAAATGTACTAAACCAACTAATCTAGCTTGTACTATAGATAGTGCTACGGGTTTATCTTGCCATCTAATTAGGTTGGCAAGTGGCGTTCTTTCATGAGCCCAAGCTAGTGTTTCTATGAGTTCTTGCCAATAACCGCGCCAAGATATTAAGAACATAAATCCGGTTGCCCATACTAAATGTCCAAATAAGAACATCCATGCCCAAACAGATAAGTTGTTCATACCATAAGGATTGTATCCATTGATTAATGGAGATGAATTAAGCCATAGATAGTCTCTAAGCCATCCCATCAAATAAGTTGAAGATTCGTTAAACTGGTTGATGTTACCTTGCCAAATTGTTACATGCTTCCAGTGCCAATAAAATGTCACCCACCCAATAGTGTTAAGCATCCAAAATACAGATAGGTAAAATGCATCCCATGCAGATATATCACATGTACCACCTCTTCCAGGGCCATCACAAGGAAAGCTGTAACCAAAATCTTTTTTATCAGGCATTAATTTAGAGCCTCTTGCATCTAAGGCACCTTTAACTAATATTAATGTTGTAGTATGTAGTCCTAATGCAATTGCATGATGAACCAAGAAGTCACCTGGGCCTATAGTTAAAAATAAAGAGTTTTTGTTACTATTTATTGCTTCTAACCATCCTGGTAACCATATATTGCTACTTGCTTTTGCTGCTATACTTGATGAAGAAGACAGGAAGGTATCAAAACCATAAAGTGCTTTTCCTGAACTTGCTTGTATCCATTGTGCAAAAACGGGTTCAATTAATATTTGCTTTTCTGGTGTTCCAAAAGCAATCACTGTATCATTATGAATATATAATCCTAATGTATGAAATCCTAAAAATAAGCATACCCAGCTTAAATGTGAAATTATTGCTTCTTTGTGATCTAACATTCTAGCTAGTACATTATTCTTATTTTCTTCTGGGTCGTAATCTCTGATGAAAAAGATAGCTCCATGAGCAAATGCACCAACCATTAGAAAGCCTGCTATATATTGATGATGTGTATATAGAGCAGCTTGTGTTGTAAAGTCTTTTGCCATAAATGCATATGGAGGCAGCGCGTACATATGTTGAGCAACTAACGATGTAATTACACCTAAAGAAGCCAAAGCTAATCCTAGTTGCATATGTAGTGAATTTGTAATAGTTTCATATAGTCCAATATGTCCTTTTCCTAGTTTTCTACTTGGTGGACGATGTGCATCAATTATATCTTTAATACTATGGCCAATACCCCAATTGGTTTTGTACATATGGCCAGCAATTATAAATATTATGGCAATTGCTAAATGATGATGTGCTATGTCAGTAAGCCATAAAGATTGACTTTGTGGATGGAATCCGCCTAAAAAAGTTAATATAGCTGTTCCTGCTCCTTGACTAGTTCCAAATATATGATTTGCTGTATCTGGATTTGAAGCATAAATGCTCCAATTTCCAGTAAAAAATGGTTGTAATCCAGAAGGATGCGGTAAAGTATATGTGAAATTATCCCATCCTATATGTTGTCCACGAGATTCTGGAATAGCTACATGAACAAGATGTCCTGTCCATGCTAATGAACTTAGTCCAAATAAACCTGATAGGTGGTGATTTAATCTTGATTCGTTATTTTTGAACCATGATAAACCGGGTTTAAATTTGGGTTGTAAATGTAACCATCCAGCAAAAAGCATAATTGCAGATAATACTAGTAAGAATAATGAAGCGCTATATAAGTCCTGATTAGTTCTCATTCCTATAGTATACCACCAATGATATACACCTGAGAAAGTGATATCTACTGGATATGATGCACCACCTTTAGTAAATGCTTTCACAGCTGGTTGACCAAAATGAGGATCCCATATTGCATGAGCAATAGGTTTAATTTTCATCGGTTGTGTAACCCATTGTTCAAAGTTGCCTTGCCAAGCAACATGAAATAAATTTCCTGATGTCCATAGAAAAATTATAGCTATATGACCGAAATGAGAAGAGAAAATTTTTTGGTATAAATTTTCTTCTGTCATTCCATCATGACTTTCAAAGTCATGTGCTGTTGCTATCCCATACCAAATTCTTCGTGTTGTAGGGTCTTGCGATAATGCTTGGCTAAATTTTGGAAATTTTGTTCCCATTGTTTTATGTTCCTAATTTACTATTTATCCTACTGATATAATTCTTGCTAAGAAGAAAGCCCAAGTGGTTCCGATTCCTCCTAATAAATAATGAGCTACACCTACAGCTCTCCCTTGCGTAATACTTAATGCTCTTGGTTGAATAGATGGCGCTACTTTTACTTTATTATGAGCCCATACAATTGATTCGATAAGTTCTTGCCAATATCCGCGTCCGCTAAATAAGAACATTAAACTAAAGGCCCAAACAAAGTGAGCCCCTAAAAAGATTAGTCCATATGCTGATAAAGCAGATCCGTATGATTGAATTACTTGTGAAGCTTGAGCCCATAAAAAGTCTCGTAGCCACCCATTAATAGTAATAGCGCTTTGAGCAAAGTTTCCGCCTGTAATATGAGATATTGTTCCTGTAGGTGTAATACTTCCCCAAACATCGGATTGCATTTTCCAGCTAAAATGGAAGATTGCTATAGATAATGAATTGTACATCCAAAACAGTCCTAAAAATACATGATCCCATCCAGATACTTGACATGTACCACCTCTTCCAGGGCCGTCACAAGGAAAGCGGAATCCTAGGTTGGATTTATCAGGTATTAATCTAGAATTACGAGAAAATAAAAAACCTTTAACTAGTATAAGTACTGTTACGTGGATAGTAAATGCATGAATATGATGTACCATAAAATCTGCGGTTCCCAATTTTATAGGCATCATGGCAATTTTATTATTAACTGTAACTATATCACCCCCAAATGCATAGCTAGCTGTTGCTAATGCATTTGGGCTTGTATTGCTCGGAGCAAGATTGTGAATATTTTGTATCCATTTTGCAAATATAGGCTGTAATTGTATAGCTGTATCTGAAAACATATCTTGAGATCTACCTAAAGCTCTCATTGTATCATTATGGATATACAGACCAAATGAATGAAATCCTAAAAAGATACATACCCAGTTTAAATGAGATATTATAGCATCCCTATGTCTTATTACTCTATCTAGTACATTATTATAATTTTGTGCTGGATTATAATCTCTTACCATGAATATTGAAGCGTGTGCTCCTGCTCCTACAATACAAAAACCTCCTATCCACATATGATGTGTAAACAGAGATAATTGTGTTGGATAATCAGTAGCAATATAAGGATACGGAGGCATTGCATACATATGATGAGCCACAATAATACTTAATGAGCCCATCATAGCTAAATTAATGGCCAATTGTGCATGCCAAGAGGTTGTTAGAATTTCATAAAGACCTTTGTGTCCTTCTCCAGTAAATGGACCTTTATGGGCTTCTAATATTTCTTTCATGCTATGACCAATACCCCAATTAGTTCTGTACATATGACCTGCTACTAAAAATAATACAGATAAAGCTAAATGATGATGAGCTGTATCGGTTAGCCATAAACCACCAGTAACAGGATTCAGACCTCCCTTGAAGGTTAAAAAATCTGAGTATTCATTCCAATTCAAGGTAAAGAAAGGAATAATTCCTTTACTGAAGCTAGGATATAGTTGACTTATCAGCTCTCTATTTACTAAGAATTCATGTGGTAGAGGTAATTCTTGTGGAGATACACCAGAGTCTAGTAACTTGTTTATGGGTATAGAAATATGAATTTGATGCCCTGACCATGCTAAGCAACCTAATCCCAGTAAGCCAGCTAAGTGGTGGTTCATCATAGATTCAACATTTTGAAACCATTCTAATTTTGGTGCAGCTTTATGATAGTGAAACCAACCAGCAAAAACCATCAAACCAGCCATACATAGTCCAGCTATTGCTGTTGCATAAAGTTCTAATTCTGTTGTTATTCCAGATGCACGCCAGAGTTGGAAAAAACCAGATGTAATTTGAACTCCTTGAAATCCTCCTCCAACATCTCCATTTAAAATTTCTTGACCAACGATAGGCCATACAATTTGAGCACTAGGTTTAATTGCAGTAGGATTACTAAGCCATACTACATAATTTGAAAACTTTGCACCATGGAAGTACATTCCGCTAAGCCATAGAAATATAATTGCCAATTGACCAAAGTGTGCACTAAAGATTTTTCTTGAAATTTCCTCTAGAGAACTTGTATGACTATCAAAGTCGTGAGCATCTGCATGTAAATTCCAGATCCAAGTGGTTGTTTTAGGACCTTTAGCTAGCTTTCTTGAAAAATGGCCCGGTTTTGCCCATTTTTCAAATGATGTAGCAACAGGATCTTTGTCTACAGTAACTTGAACTTTTTTTGTCTCTTGCTCTTGTGAGCTAATTGTCATTGAGATTCTCCTGTTTATTCTAATAAAATACAATGAGACAATTTAATAAAACACTCATTATGTTAATATCTTTATATTTATATTTATATATTTTTAATTAATATGACATTATACAACTTTCACAATTGAGTTTTTATTACTAACTTATATTATAAATATAACCTATCTCTTCCTTAAGATCTGTTAACAATAGTTAAAATCTAAGATTTATTAATTGCATTGATTATATCTTATAATCATGAGATTGTTTGTACTTTCATAAGAGTTTGACCACAGTCAACAATTTCTCCATCTTTGACTAATATTTCAACGATTTTACCATTCACTTCAGCTTCTATTTCATTCATTAATTTCATAGCTTCGATTATGCATACGGTTTGTTTTTTATTAACTATATCATTTTTTTCTATGAATGGAGGTTCGTTTGGTGCTGGAGATCTATAAAAAGTACCAACCATAGGCGAAACTATTGTAGAGTAGCTTTTAGCTTCATTAGTATGTATTTGTATGTTATGAGAATTAGTATAGTTTTGTTTATTTTTATCTTTCTGAATTATTATTGTATTTTCGATAGGAACATCGGAATATTTATTGGTATGTATTATAGAATTTGTATTACAAATAGTATTATCTTTATTAATAAGTAATTCAAACTGTTGACTTACTATATTAAGGCGACAAATTCTATTTGTTTTAATTGAATATAATATTTTTCTTAAATCTTTTACTTGAAAGTTCATAATTTAATATATATTCTCCTGTAGTATATTTGAATGTGTCAATTATATCATGGTGTATTTTTATAATTGTAGTTGATTTTTTAATATTTTTGCATATATTTATAATATATTTCTTTACTTTACTTTTATAAAAGTATTATATTAGGATGCTAGTATTGTATATTATTAAATATATTTCTTGGTAACAAATCTGTATAATGGTAAATAATTAATAATGAAACATATCTTTAATATCAATTTTATCTTTTTTTTACAAGGTTACATATTTAAAGATAAAAAACACAGTTAATTATATTGAGAAATGTAAGTTTTTATTTTGATTAAATAATAAATCAATAATGTTAATATCAGATGATTTAGACCAACTATTAGAAATTTTACCTGATTTTATTAGGCATCCTTTAGCAATTCATTCTGAAAGAAAATTGTTGATTGAAGTTGTCATGGATTTAGGTAGGAAACCAGAGGCACGTTTTCCTAAAGGACCTCAATATTTATCTAGTAGAATTATAACCTGGCAAGATTTAGATTATTCTATTAAACGTATAGGAAACTTTAGTGGTGATAATCGTTCTGGTATTGAAAGGACATTACATAGAATTAGTTCTATTAAAAATCGGCAAGGAAGTATTATTGGTTTAACATGTCGAGTAGGTAGGGCTATTTTAGGTACTATAAGTATTATTAGAGATTTGCTAGATAAAAATCCTTCTATTTTGTTATTAGGTAAGCCTGGTGTAGGTAAAACTACAGCGATTAGAGAAATCGCTAGGGTATTAGCAGATGAAATGGAAAAGAGGGTTGTTATAATTGATACATCAAATGAAATAGCTGGTGATGGTGATATACCGCATCCTGCTATTGGTAGGGCAAGGAGAATGCAGGTATCAAGACCTGAGTTACAACATCATGTGATGATTGAGGCTATAGAAAATCATATGCCCGAAGTTATTATAATTGATGAAATAGGAACAGAGTTAGAAGCTTTAGCTGCTCGTACAATAGCTGAAAGAGGTGTTCAACTAGTTGGTACAGCACATGGTAATTATTTGGATAGCTTAATAAAAAACCCAATTTTATCTGATCTAATTGGAGGTATACAGTATGTAACTCTTGGTGATGATGAAGCTAAGCGAAGAGGTTCGCAAAAAACTATTTTAGAAAGAAAAGCATCTCCTGCATTTCAAGTAGCTATAGAGATTCATGATCGCTATAGTTGGATTGTCCATGAATCAGTTGGCCAGGCTGTTGATCAACTATTGCAGGGTATAAATTTATGGGTTCAGCGACGTAAATTAATACCTAATGGTTCTATTATTATTCAATGTGAACAATATACACCAATTAATTTTGTCTCTAATACTAGTTCTTATTATCCTAAAGTTAGTGTTAAGAATTTAAAGTCTAATACTGCAAGTATAAATTTGGTAAATGCACAGGTGTCTACAAATTTTTCCCAAAAACAAAATGTAACAAAATGGCAAAAAATATCTTCTATACCAAGTTTTTCTCAAAATATTATTCAAGATCTTTTTAGTATACGCGTTTATGTATATTGTGTTAATATTGCTCAAGTACAAATGATAGTAAATTCTTTGTATCTACCTATTCTTCTTACGAGAGATATTACACAAGCTGATATAATTTTAGCTTTAAGATCAAATTTTAAGTATAATACAAAGCTCAAGCAAATAGCTAAAGCAAGACAGATAACAATATATACAATATGTAGCAGTACTTCTGCGAATATTAAACGTGCTTTAACAAAAATTCTAAATATTAATAAGGTATCTAATTATAATTGGGATATTATATGTCAAAATAAGCAAGCAATAGAGTTGCGTACTTTGACAGAAACTAGAATAGCTATAGAAAAAATTGTGAATGGCAAGAAGCGGTCAGTTGAATTACTTCCAAGAAATGTAAAGTTACGACAGTTACAACATCAATTAATCAATTTTTATAATCTAAGGTCCCGTAGTTTTGGTGAAGAGCCTAATAGAAGATTGAAAATTTATCCTGATTAGTATCATATAGAATTGTATTATTGTAATATATTACTATATTTTTAATAATTTTAGATACAGGTAATTGAATGAAAATATATTTTATTTATTAATTAAGGAGCTATTATGAAATATAATGATTTATATACGTCTGTTACTAACAAGGTGTTGAAGATTGTTTCTGAACAATCCAATATAGATCCTAAAGAACTTGATCAATACACTGATTTTACTAACTACATAGAAGATTCTTTAGAGATAGTTGAGATGATAATGGCATTTGAAGAAGAGTTTGGTATAGATATACCAGATGAAGATTCTGAATCTATGTTTCGAATTAAAGACGTTATAGCTTATATAGCAGCAGCTTTATGGAAGGATACAAAGTAAATAATAATTAAGACTAAGTTAGTAGTTCAAGTCTATGGAAAGGAGAGGGTGGGATTCGAACCCACGGAACCTGACGGTTCATCTAATTTCAAATCAGACGCAATAAACCAACTCTACCACCTCTCCTCAGTTTTTTAATGTCTGAACATAAATTATAGCATAAGTAAGATATGAAATACAATTTTATATCCTAATCTTACTTATTCTTGATATAATATATGTAGTTTATATAATAGTTTTTATAAACAAAATATGAACATATTATTCGTACGTAGCTTTTCCTGTAAATTTTTTATTGGCTGGATTATCGTTTTTCCCTATTGAATGGTTTATATTTCCTATACCAATTCTACCAGAATTAACTTTTTCTGGAAATACACCATCTTTTGGATGTAGATATTGAACTTCGCTATTAGGGAAAATTCTATAAATTTTGAAATCCGTAATTTTGAATTCTGTTCTTAGTTGTGTGCTTAATGCAAGACATTGTTCTTTTCTTGCTAAATATAAAAGATTATTGCCTTCACGCATTATTGCAGCTCCACCTGTGGGCATCTCAAAAATTTGTTCTTTTTTGCTAGTCCAGGTAATAGCATATTTTTCTTCTGTTTCTGCAGATCTAAGCCATCCTCCTGTGCTACCACCAAAAGTAGGTGATGGCATTTTTAAATCTATTGTATTAGTCATAATAAATATTTGAGTGATATATAGTTAATATGTAAAATATTATTATTATAAGCTATTTTTTATTTTATAAGTTAAATAGACAATAAAGCTTTATTTTTTTTATTTGTAAAGTATTTGAATTATCTGATGGTTGATATTACATATGATGAAGCAATAGTTGGTAATAAATACAATCTTATTAGATAGTAGCTTAATGTCATATATATAGGCACTTTCATGAGTTTTTTGATCAACCAATTATTACATTGCTTATTTATTTCTATTAGTTTTTTGTTTTCTGAAGCACATTGGTCTAAATACTGAAAAAATTCAGGTTGGTCAACATTTAAAGCAACTGGAAAAATTCTTGATGCACTTTCATTTGTTTTTCTTATAACTTGCATATCGTATTGTCTTGCATCTAATCCAATAGATTTATAAAAATCCGATCTTTGAAAGTCATTTAAATACATGGTTGCGAATACACTTAATAAAAAAAATCGGCACCATAATTTTGCTTCTAAATTATTTAATAATTGTGGTTGTGATTTGAGTAATGCTGCAAAAAAATCACCATGACGATTTTCATCTTGACACCAATTTTCAAAGAATTTAAAAATTGGATATATTCTATACTCAGGATATTGCTCTAAGTGTCTATATATAGTTATATATCTCCAATATCCAATCTTTTCTGATAAATATGTAGCGTAAAAAATAAATTTAGGAGAGAAAAAAGTATACTTTCTATTCTTAGTTAAGAAGCCCAAATCTAATGATAAATTAAAATCGTTCATCGCTTTGTTTAAAAAACCAGCATGTCTAGCTTCATCTCTTGACATAAGTAAAAAACATTCTGCAAGTACAGCATTAGTCTTTTGTAGTCTTCTTGATAATTCTTTATATAATAAAAAACCTGAAAATTCTGCTGTACATGATCTTTCTAAAAATTCAATAAATAATGCTTTAGTACTACTATTTAAATTATTCCAAGATTGTTCAAATTCTTCATCTCTAATGAAATGCTGCCTATTATAATCTGCCCTAAATTCTTGAAGTAAAGCTTCGAACTCATCTATATTTGGTGAAATATCTAGTTTAGACATTTCATCAAAGTCTGTTGTATAAAATCGTGGAGTGAGCAAAGTCTCTTTTGTAGTCATTTTAGATGAATCTTTAGTAGTGTCCATAATTAAAGTAATTGATTTAATTTTATATACTATTTAATGTAAAATATAATATATTATTATTTTTATACTAACCTTAACTTTCATATAGTTTACTGATAATTGTAAAAAATTTACATTTTGTGATTTTTATATTTTATATTATTATTCAATATAAATAATTTTATCGTATAGTCTTTGATACAATTAGTTTTGTAGGATTAACCTTTGAATTGTTATTATATATATTGTAGGAGTTGAAGTAAAATGTTGGATATAATTAGTTTAGGTTGGGGATCATTATTAGCTGTATTTAGTTTTTCAGTTGCATTGGTCGTATGGGGACGAAATGGTTTTTAATTTTTATATCGTGATTATTAAATAAATTTATATATATATGGAGTGATAAAATGGGAGGAGAAATTTTAATTGCTAGTACAGTTAGTTTTATACTAATATTATTTGGCCTTGTTTTAGGATTTATACTGCTTAAAGTTCAAGGTGAATAGATAATTCATGCTCAGTATGGAGTTATTATTTTTATATTTATTTAATTGCTTAATATATATAATAATATAGTAAGAATATGATAATCATATTCTTCTTATTTATATCTCTTGTATTTTAAAAACGGAATTATATGAAAGGTTTATGGTATTTGATTGGAGTTCTTACAATGGTATTAATTTTAATTAATAATCCCAAGTTTACAAGTTTAGGTGGTTTTTCAAGTAAATCAAGTGGTCTCAATATTACTCGAAGTACGCAAAAAAATTTGCAAATTATTATTATTATTAATATATTTTTATTTTTAGCATGGACTATAGTATATGTGTTTTCTTCTATTATCTATTAATATACAGAAAAATTTATGTCTACTTCTAAAAAAACATGTCCTGTTCCTTTTGATCAACAGCCTTTGAATGAATACTTTGCCTTAAAAGCTTCTTGGTTTTTTTCTTGGTGTACTTTGCCTTTAGATAAGTATTTGATTAAAGTTATTACGGTTTTTCTATTTATCTTTTTAATATCTACATTCTTAACAGTATATATAATTTCCAACTATACAATATTGCAAATAATGATGTTAAATATATCCATAGCAACTTTTGTTTTTTTGTTAATCTTTATACGTTTATATTTAGCATGGTCTTATGTTATAAAAAGGTTAATTAGTGCAACTATATTTTATGAAGAATCTGGTTGGTATGATGGTCAATTATGGATTAAAAGTCCAGAAGTTTTAATACAAGATCGTCTTGTAGGACTTTATGAAGTTATGCCATTTGTATTCCGAGCTAAATATGGTTTAATAATTACTATTATCCTATTATTATTAGAAAAGATACTGTATTCATTGCTTTTAATATAATACATATATTATGATTATATTTTAATCGCGGGGTAGAGCAGTCTGGTAGCTCGTCGGGCTCATAACCCGAAGGTCAATGGTTCAAATCCATTCTCCGCTATTGTAATAGTTTAATATTATATGTAATACTTATATTAATTTATGATATTATGTTGTTTTATTACTTTTATTTTCTAAAATAAATTAATATAAAAAATACTAAATGTTATAACAAAAAATGTAATGTTAACATGGTAATAAATAATAATGATGTTAGAGTTGGTAAACAGGCACCAAATTTTTCTGCTATTGCTGTATATGATCAAGAATTTAATAAAATAACATTATCTGATTATTTGGGTAAATATGTTATATTATTATTTTATCCTTTAGACTTTACATTTGTATGTCCAACTGAGATTACTGCTTTCAGTGACGCATATCAAGAGATTAAAAGTTTGAACGCAGAAATATTAGGTATATCTGTTGATAGTGAATATTCGCATTTGGCGTGGTTGCAAATGGAAAGAGATGTTGGAGGATTAGGAAATCTAAATTATCCATTGGTTTCTGATTTAACAAAAAATATTAGCGCCTCATATAATGTTTTAACGGATGAAGGAACGGCTCTAAGAGGTTTATTTATTATTGATAAACAAGGTATTATGCAATATTCTTTGGTTAATAATCTTGATTTTGGTCGTAGTGTTAGTGAAACTTTAAGAATCTTAAAAGCTGTTCAGTATGTACAGTCTCATCCAGATGAAGTCTGTCCAGCAGATTGGCAGCCAGGACAAGCTACTATAATTAATAATCCTCAAAAATCGAAGGATTATTTTCAGTCTATATAGATGCATGTACGAGCTTTCTCTTTAAAATATTTAATATAATTATATATCATAAAGCCTTATTCTATACTATTAAGTTATTAGTATAAAATAATTGTCGATAGGATCATATTATTTTTTGTATTTTTTAGTTATAGATTTATTAGGAATAATACTTATGTCTACTAATTTAGCTCAACAATTACGTGAGGGCACAACAAAAGCTCACAGTATGGCTGAAAATGTTAGTTTTGTTAAATCATTTTTAGGTGGTGTAGTCGATAAAAAATCTTACCGCAAATTAATAGCTAATCTATTCTTTGTATATACTGCACTTGAAGAAGAAATTGAGAAAAATAAAAATCATTTTGTCGTTCAATCTATATATTTTCCAGAACTAAATCGTACCCTTAGTTTAAAAAAAGATCTTGAATATTATTATGGTTCTAATTGGGAAGAGCAGGTTTATCCTTCTTCAGCAACAAAAATATATGTTGATAGAATTCGTAATATTAGCGTCAATCAACCAGAATTATTAATAGCTCATGCGTATACTAGATATATGGGCGATTTATCTGGAGGACAGATTTTGAAAAGAATTGCTCAAACGGCTATGAATTTATCAAGTAATGAGGGAACAGATTTTTATAACTTTCATAACATTAAGGATGAAAAAAGGTTTAAAACAATATACCGTCAAGCATTAGATGATGCGCCTATTAATCAAATGCAAATTGAACATATTATTGCTGAAGCTAATACAGCTTTTAATCTTAATATGAAAGTTTTTCAAGAATTAAACTCTAATTTTATTAAGATTATGGGAATGTTATTACTAAGTGCAATTATGAGTTTGCGTAAAAAAATTATTTAAAATACAATATTTGTGATTTTTTGTTGTATTATATACGAATATTTGATTTATGATCTTAGTAGTATGGATATATTATCTAAGATCTGATTTGTCTTTATATATATGGATAAATTTTGTTGCTTGAAGTAATTCATTAATTTCTCGTTATTGCATTAACTAATTCAATAGTATAATTTATGTATAAACTAAAAAATTCTAAATCAATTGTTAAAAGATTTAAATTTAAATCTAAAAACAAAGTTCTGAGACATATGGCTGGTCATAGCCATTTGTTGCAAAAGAAATCATCTAAAAGAAAACAAAAATTAAGAAAAGTTCTTCGTTTGGAGCAGTGTGATATATCAAGTCTAAAATTTAAAATACCTTATATACATTAATATTATATTTATGACTAGAGTTAAAAGGGGCAATGTTGCCCGTAAAAGACGAAAAAAAATTTTAAAACTAGCAAAAGGTTTTCGAGGTTCTCATTCAATTTTGTTTCGCACAGCTAAACAGCAAGTATTAAAAGCTTTAAAATATTCTTACATAGGTAGAAAGCAGCGTAAGCGTAACTATAGAAGTCTTTGGATAGTTCGTATTAATGCGGCTGTTAGACCTTACGGTATTACATATAGTGAATTTATACAAAAATTAAAAAAAAGAGGTATAGCATTAAACCGTAAGATGTTATCGCAATTAGCTATTCTAGATAATACTATGTTTAAGACTATTATAGAGTCTTGTGAATTAAATTGAGAATTGAAATTTTTGAGTAAATATAATTGTTAGAAGCAAAATTAGCTATATTTTTTAGCTAAATATACTAAAGTTATATTTATTATTACTACTAAAAAACATCTTATGATGTTCGTATTCATATACTGTATAATAATTAATTTTATTTTATCTTTAAAGTATTTAATACAAAATATCATAATTGTTAGTTCTCATTTTGTTGAACTTATTATTATAATAATTGTGTGTTTAAATGAAATAATACTTATATATTGTTGTATAGAATAGTATTTAATTATAATTTCATTTATTAATTTAATCTTTTTATAATATAACTGTTAATGTAAGATAAGCTTTCTTGAGCTAGTTTATTATCAATCTTGTTAATAGCTTGTATTGATGCTTGTATATGTTCTTGAGCCAAATCGTATGATTTTTGAATACCATTGCTTCTTTTAATTATTTCTATAGCTTGAGGTATATCGTTACTTTGTTCAAATTCTCTTTCAATTAGATGATACAGTACTGAATTTTCTTGTAAAGCAAAAATAAGTGGAGCTGTTAAATTACCATTCTTTAAATCTGATCCTGCTGGTTTTCCAAGAGTACCTTCAGAACCAATTATATCTAGGATATCATCGACAATTTGAAAAGCTAACCCTAGGTGTTTTCCATAGATATAAAATTGATGTTGTATATTCTTAGTTGTTTCACTTAATATAGCTGCTGCTTGACAACTTGATGCCATTAGTGATGCAGTTTTATAGAAAGATTTTTCTATATAGTTATCCATAGATATTGTTTCATCGAAACATGTTAGACTTTGCCTTACTTCACCTTCTGCAAAATCAGTAATTACTTTGGAAATAGTCTTAACCACTGCTAAATTATTTAAATTAGCTAAATACCAAGAAGATTGAGCAAATAAAAAGTCTCCTGCTAAGACAGCTACTTTAGTACTAAATGTATTATGAACTGTATTGACTCCTCTCCTAGTTTCACATTCGTCGATTACATCATCATGTACTAAGCTTGCTGTATGTATTATTTCTGTTATTTCTGCTAGACGTTTGTGCTCTGGTAGTATATTTAGTTTTTTTGTTGTTGATAATGCTATTAGTAATATAATAGTTGGTCTTATTCTTTTTCCTCCAGCGCTGAAAAGATGTTCAGCTGCTGCGTACAATATAGGATGTTTAGCACTAACCATTTTTTTTAAGTTAGTTTCTAAAATCAATAAATCTTTATGGATATTGGGTAAGATTTTAGGCATTATAGTCATAGCCATTTTTATTATGCAATTTTGATAAAATATAAACTCGAACAACTTATTATAACTATATTACGAACAATAAGTAATTATTTGAATGTATTTTTTAATTGATATATAAAAATTCCTAATGTATTATTATTTGTATATTTCTTGTATTTATGTGTACCATTTTTCAGCTTATGATTTTTAATATTTGAATTAATTATAATATTTAAACAAATGAAGAATAAAATTACTTTACCATCAAGCGTATTTAGTGAGTATGAAATAAATTCTCAGGTTGTATTATTACTTTATCAAGACATGCTACTTGGTCGTCATTTTGAGGATATGTGTGCTCAAATGTATTATAGGGGTAAAATGTTTGGTTTTGTCCATTTATATAATGGACAAGAGGCGGTTTCTACGGGAGTTATAAAAGCTTTGCAGGAAGACGATTATGTTTGTAGTACATATCGCGATCATGTTCATGCGTTAAGTAAAGGGGTCCCAGCTAAATTAGTGATGGCAGAGTTGTTTGGTAAAGAGACTGGTTGTAGCCGTGGACGTGGTGGTTCAATGCATATTTTTTCAGCACCTCACAATTTTTTAGGTGGTTTTGCATTTATTGGCGAAGGCATTCCAGTTGCTATAGGTGCTGCATTTCAAAGTGTGTATAGAAAACAAGTGTTAAATGATCAACAATCAATGCGTGTGACGGCTTGTTTTTTTGGTGATGGTACAAGTAATAATGGACAATTTTTTGAATGTTTGAATATGGCTGTTCTCTGGAAACTTCCTATTATTTTTGTAGTTGAAAATAATCAATGGGCAATAGGTATGGCTCATCATAGATCTACTTCATTTCCTGAAATACATAAAAAAGCAGAAGCCTTTGGCTTGCCTGGTATAGAAGTGGATGGTATGGATGTTTTAGCTGTTCGAGAAGTTGCTTTAGCAGCCATTAACAGAGCAAAATTTGGTCATGGACCTACTTTAATAGAAGCTTTAACTTATCGTTTTCGTGGACACTCTTTAGCTGACCCAGATGAATTGAGATCAGTAACTGAAAAAGAAGCATGGTTAGCGCGTGATCCGATTAAGCGTTTAAAAGACTATATACTAGATCATTCTTTGCTTTCAGAGCAACAAGTTAATGATATAAATTCGAAAGTTAAAATAGAAGTGGATCAAGCTGTTGAATTCGCTATATCTAGCCCTGAACCGAATATTAAAGATCTAAAAAAATATTTGTTTGTAGATTAATTATATTAGTATATTGTTTTTTATATTTTAGTTGAGGATAGTCGTTTTATGAGCTCTATTTTTATGTTTGATGCTTTAAGAGAGGCTACTAACGAAGAGATGCAAAATGATTCTTCGGTATTTGTTTTAGGAGAAGATGTAGGTCATTATGGTGGTTCTTATAAAGTTACTAAAGATTTACATTCTAAATATGGTGATTTACGAGTTTTAGATACTCCTATTGCTGAAAACAGTTTTATGGGTATGGCTATTGGAGCAGCAATTACAGGTTTAAGGCCTATAGTAGAAGGTATGAATATGAGTTTTTTGTTATTAGCTTTTAATCAAATTTCTAATAATGCTGGTATGTTGCGTTATACTTCAGGAGGCAATTTTCAAATTCCTATAGTGATACGTGGACCAGGAGGGGTTGGTAGACAACTAGGGGCAGAGCATTCACAAAGATTAGAGGCTTATTTTCAAGCTATACCAGGGCTAAAAATTGTAGCTTGTTCAACTCCTTATAATGCTAAAGGTTTATTGAAATCTGCTATTAGAGATAACAATCCAGTAATTTTTTTTGAACATGTTTTACTGTATAATTTAAAAGATCAGTTACCGAATCACGAGTATTTCCTTCCTTTAGATAAAGCTGAATTAGTTAGATCTGGATTAGATGTTACTATTTTGACTTATTCTCGAATGCGTCATCATGTAATGCAAGCTGTTGAAGAACTTGTTAACGATGGTTATAATCCAGAAGTAATAGATTTAATTTCATTAAAACCTTTGGATATAAATTCTATTGGACAATCTTTAATGAAAACACATAAATTGATTATAGTAGAAGAATGTATGAAAACAGGAGGCATTGCTGCTGAAATAATAGCACAAATTAATGATAATTATTTTGATTTTTTAGATGCTCCTATAATAAGATTATCCTCTCAGGACATACCAACGCCATATAATGGGAAATTAGAAAAAGCAACAGTCATTTATCCTCGACAAATTATTGAAGCTGTTAAAAGTATAGTCTAGTTTTGATTTTTTATAAACTAATAAACTATATTATTTGATAATTAATTAATAAGTAAGTTTATATAAACTTACTTATCGATTATTGAATATTTATTTACACGTTAGAAATTAATCTCTGCTGCTTGTACTTTTTCCCATTGTTTTTTCTTTAATACAAAAAATATTTGGGCTATTGTTACAGTAAAGAAGAAAACTATCATGCCTTTGATTCTAGAAGAGCTTTGTAGAACTATTTCTGTTTCAGTTTGCCCGAATCCTCCTACATTTGGATCAGTAGTTAAACTTTGGTTCGTCAATACTTCACTTCCTTTAGAAATAAGTAAATCTAAGCCAGGTGGTATAGTTTCTGTATAAGTTTCTCCATTTCTTTTTTCAATCTTAACTGTATATCCTCCTTTTTCTAGTGATGTAATATCTGCAACTTTTCCATTCTGTGAAGACACTATTGCATTATTATTGGACTTATCTCCAGTTGGATATACTTGTCCTCTTCCTCTGTTAGCACCTACATAGATTGGATATTTTAAGAAATGGATGTTTTTGTTCTGGTTTGGATCTGGTGATAAAATAGGAAAAACAATTGTTTGGTTTTTGTCTCCAGGTAAAGGACCAACTAATAAGATATTCTCCTGTGTTATACTATATGGCTGTATGTAAACATTGTTAGTTTTTTCTTTTAATTCTTCTGATAATAAATTTTTGGGAGCTAATTTAAAACCTTCTGGTAAAATAACAACAGCACCAGTGTTTATAGGCCCTTTAAGTCCATTACCTAAAATTTGTTTACTGTTCTTGTCATATGGTATTTTAACAATGGCTTCGAAAACGCTATTCGGTAATACAGTTTTAGGTATTTCAATTTCAACTGTTTTTTGTGCTAAATGACAGTTTGCGCATACTATTCTACCAGTTGCTTCTCTAGGATTATCATATCCTTGCTGTGCATATATAGGAAATGCTGAAGTTGTGATAGGCTGAATTATAATTAAGTTTATAGTACTAACGAAAATTAATAATGCAAGTTTGATATTCATATGAAAATATTTATTATAATTATGAGTTATATTAAATAAAATTGGATTTTTAATAATTATATCTCTTATTTATTTATAATAACATTCTATATTTGTGATTTTTTCATAAATACTTTTTATTATAGGTTTTAAGGATTATCATATTGTTTAATACCTTTATATTAATATTTTGTTATATATCAGATTTATTTGTTTAAAATTTTTAATATAATGATTCCGCTGCTGTATAAAACTAAAATAGCTAAAGACATAATAATTTGTGTTACTGGATCAGTAGATGGCGTAATGATAGCTGCAATTATTGTTGCGCCTAAAATAATATATTTCCAATAAGCATACATTTCTGTAGAAGAAAAAATTTCTAGCATTCCTAAAACTATTTGAATAATAGGAATTTGAAATGCAATACCTGTACTAAATAAAAGAAGTAATATAAAGTTGAAATATTGTTCAAATGACCATATTGGTTCTACAATTTCGTCGCCATAGTTAATCAAAAATTGCAATGCTGCAGGAACTAGAATTACGTAAGCAAATATAATGCCACTAAAAAATAAAAATATTGATGTAAAGAGTAGAGGTATTATAAATTTTCTTTCTTTCTTAGTCAGTCCAGGTAAAATAAATAAAGTAATTTGATAAATAATAAAAGGGCTACTTAATAAAAAGCCTGTATATAATGATACTCTAATAGAAGTGAATAGATATTCTCCTGGTGCTAGCTGTAAAAATTTTATTCCTATTGCTGGTTGCTGTAGTATATATGCGATATTTTTCATATATGCAAAGCATATTATAGTTATAATACAAAAAATAATGGAAGCAATAAATACACGCTCTCTTAGTTCTTCTAAATGTTCAAAAATAGACATTTCTGTGTTGGGATTTATTTTTTTGTTCATATTATTTAAATTAAAAGAATTTTACTTATTATCAGTCTCAATATATTTTAATTTAATAGAGAAACAACATATAGACTATGTTATATATTTAATTCATAATAAGTATTACAAATTTTATATTTATTCAAGGTAGATATATATTTTAAATATATTATAAGTATAAATTTATACAGTAAGTATAGATACTGCTACAATATAATAAGCGCTTAAATTTTATAAATAAACAATCTATTTATAAAATTTACTTTTTGAGTAGCTATGTTTTTGAACTAAATTATTTATATTAAAACAATACAGATAAAAATATAGTATTTAGGAGATCAATATTTTATGAGTGTTAAAGCAATTGGTGGAAGTCCTTTAGTATGTCCGCAGCTTTTTCGCACAGCTTCGATGTCTGCTATATCACAAGCAGAACAACAAGATCGTTTTTTGCAACTAGGAGAGCTTGATCAGCTTGTTGCATTTTTAAATTCAGGCAATAAACGTTTAGAAGTAGCTGATATCTTGACTAAGAATGCGAATATATTAGTTTCTAAAGCGGCTGATAAGATATTTGTAGGAGGGTCGCCTATTTCTTATTTAGAAAGACCGCAAGCATCATTTTTATCAACAGGCAAATTGAATAATGGGTCAAATTTACAAAATTTATCAGGTGATATTCAAAATAATTTAGCAGGAATAGTTTCATCACCTTTTAGTACAAGTGATTCGTTACCCGCTGGTTTTAAGCCTATAAGTGTAGTCCGTTATGGAACTAATCGCATGAAAAAATCTTTGCGTGATTTGGACTGGTTCTTAAGATACTTAACTTATGCTATTGTTGCAGGAGATCCAAATATTTTATCTGTTAATATTAGAGGGTTGAGAGATTTAATTGATAACGCTTGTTCTAGTGCTGCAGCAATAGTTGCATTGAGAGAAATGCGTAAAATTGCTTTAAGTATTTTTAATGAAGATGTACAAGGACAAAATTTAGTAAAAGAATACTTTGATATTATTATTACAGAGTTTGATCAATTTGCTTTAACTGATAAATTACGTAGACGGACTTCTGGTGATTTACAAGGCTTACGTTTACCTCAAATATACACGAAGTCTAGTATTCTTAAGCAACGTTTTGTTATGAAAACGAGTTTATCTTCAGAAGAAAAAAACAACGTTATTAAAGCCTGTTATAGACAAATTTTTCAAAGAGATATTTCAAAAGCATACGGGTTAAATTTCAAAGATTTAGAATCACAAGTTAAGAATGGTACTTTATCAATTAAAGAATTTATTCGTTGTTTAGGAAAATCATATATTTATCGTAAGCAATTTGTACAGCCTTTTGTTAATAGTCGTGTTATTGAATTGGCATTTAGGCATTTTTTAGGTAGAGGCACAAGTTCCTTAGAAGAATTTAAAAAATATTTTGCTGTTTTATCTTCTAGAGGTTTGGATGGTTTAATAGATAATATGATAAATAGTACTGAATATGCAGATTATTTTGGTGAAGAAACAGTGCCTTATTTACGCAGTTTAGGAGAAGAGGCACAAGAAGCTCGCAATTGGGGAGCTCAGATTGAATTACTAAACTATAGTACAGTTTTTCGGAAGATACCTCAATTTGTGACTTTATTTAGTGATTATAAATCCAATCTTCCAGATCAGCATCCCTATGGATTAAGCAATGATCCATTATTAATACAATTCGGAGCAATTTTTGCCCAAAATAGTATTAATTTGCGTAAAAAGTCATCTCCTTTTGGAAAAGATACGAGAAGAATTTTGCCTAGAAGTGGTCCTGGAATTTATAGTCAAATTAGTCGTCCGAACTTGCGTTCTAAAATTTCAGGCTCATTAGGTCCTAAAATATTTAAATTGAATCAAGTTAATAACATAGAGCAAATTGTCAGAGCAGTATATTTAAGGGTTTTTGGTCGTTTTGTTTATCAATCTGAGCAAGTTACGATTCAAAAGTTTGAAGATCTATTTAAAGATCGTCAAATTTCTGTTCGTGAGTTTATTAGTGAATTAACTAAATCTTCTGTATTTAGATCATTGTATTGGAATAATTTATACATATGTAAATCTATTGAGTACATACATAATCGATTAATAGGTAGGCCTACTTATGGCAGGCAAGAAATTAATAAGTATTTTGATATAGTTTATAAGCAAGGTTATTATAAGATGATAGATGCCATAATCAACAGTCCTGAATATGTTGAAACTTTTGGTGAAAATATTGTTCCATATGAAAGATATATTACACCTTCTGAACTAGCTGCTAGGAATCTCAAGTTAAGCAATCAACAGTATAATGCTAATCCTATTTCAGATTTGTTGCAGCAAAAAATATCGAATTCTCAGATCATTCAACGAGGTAGCATTATGAAAAGAATTCAGCAAGGTGTTAATATAAAAAGAGATCAAACAGTTATTTTTCAAGTTGATTCTGAGATGAATACTTCTAATATGCTTCAAGTTTTGAGAGCTATATATCGTCAAATTTTTGAGAGAGATTTAAATTCTTTTGTTATAGGAGATGAGTTTTTTAATTTAGAAAAAGCATTTGTTAATAGACAAATAACAGTTAAACAAATAGTGGAAAAATTAGGTTCTTCTTCTTTGTATGCTAAAGAATTTTATCAGCCATATCCTAATACAAAAGTTATTGAATTGGGTACAAAGCATTTTTTAGGTAGAGCACCAAATAATCAAGCTGAAATAAGGTATTATAATCAAATTTTAGCATCTCAAGGATTAGCTTATTTTATATCGGTTTTAGTTAATAGTAAAGAATATGATATTGTCTTTGGTATGAATATTGTACCATACCGTCGTTTTCCAACTTTACCAGCAGCTAATTTTCCAAATACGGAAAAATTGTATAATAGTTTAACTAAACAAAATAGTTCAATTATTATACCGAGTTTTATTTCTCAAGTTGGTAATCAGTAAATTATTATTTCACGATATAGTATATTAGCTTTCTTGCTTTAGTACTTCTTAAACATGTTTTTTTTGTACTTATTGTAAAAGACCTTGAGTTATGAATGTTGAGTTTGAAAGTAGAGATTTAAATTGTATTTTATTATATAAATGTTATAGGTTATAGTATTATTGGAGTTTGATTAATGAGTATTGTTACTAAATCGATTGTCAATGCAGATGCGGAAGCTCGGTATTTAAGCCCTGGAGAGCTAGATAGAATAAAGAGTTTTGTTCTGTCTGGCCAGAGGCGCTTACGAATAGCACAAATTTTAACAGATAATCGTGAATTAATTGTAAAGCAGGGTGGTCAACAATTATTTCAAAAGCGTCCAGATGTAGTATCTCCTGGAGGTAATGCTTACGGTGAAGAGATGACAGCGACATGTTTAAGAGATCTAGATTATTATTTAAGATTAGTAACCTATGGTATAGTAGCTGGTGATGTCACTCCAATAGAAGAAATTGGCTTAGTTGGAGTTAAAGAAATGTATAATTCTTTAGGTACACCTATCTCTGGAGTTGCTGAAGGAGTACGCTCAATGAAGGCTTTTGCTTGTTCTTTGTTATCTGGAGAAGACTCAGCTGAGGCGGGATTTTATTTTGATTACACTTTAGGTGCAATGCAATAAAGTATAAAAATTTATATTATTAAGTAATAATAGAAATAAATAAGAAATAATTTAAGGACAGTTTAAAAATTATGCAAGATGCTATTACTTCTGTAATTAATGCAGCTGATGTACAAGGAAAATACTTAGACGACAATTCATTAGATAAATTGAGGGGTTATTTTCAAACAGGTGAGTTAAGAGTTAGAGCTTCGGCTACTATAGCAGCTAATGCTGCAACAATTATTAAAGATTCCGTTGCTAAAGCTTTATTGTATTCTGATATTACCAGACCTGGCGGTAATATGTATACTACTAGAAGATATGCTGCTTGTATACGTGATTTAGATTATTATCTTCGTTATGCTACTTACGGCATGTTAGCAGGGGATCCTTCTATTTTAGACGAGCGTGTATTAAATGGTTTAAAAGAAACATATAACTCGCTAGGTGTACCTATTGGTGCAACTATACAAGCTGTACAAGCTATGAAAGAAGTTACTGCTAGTTTGGTAGGTCAGGATGCAGGAAAGGAAATGGGAGTATATTTTGACTATATTTGCTCTGGCTTAAGTTAATACATATATAAATAAATAAGTAATGAGAATAAATAAAATGATTCTCATTACTTATTTATTTTATTGCTCATAGACTTTAATTATTTAATACATTAGCTGCTTGTATACGGGCACGTGCTTTTCTTAGATTCTGTGTAGCTTCAATTTTATCTTTATTATTTTTAGCTTCGTTTAAAATCTTAGTAGCTTTGTCTAAATTTTCTTGTGCTGCCTTTATGTCTATCTTTGATACTTCTTCTGCTCCATTAACTAAAATAGTAATATTATTGTCTTTAACTTCAGCAAATCCTCCAAGTAATATAATAGGTTGCCATTCTTTTTCAATACGTACACGCATAACACCTATATCTATGGCTGTAAGTAAAGGAATATGTCCTTTTAATATTCCTACTTGCCCAGTACTACTAGGTAAAATCACTTCTTCTGCATTTGCATCCCAGACAGTTCTATCTGGTGCAATAACGCGTATATTTAATGTCATTTTTATAATTTGGTTATTTTAACTTTTCTGCTTTACTTATAGCTTCTTCTATATTACCTACTAAGTAAAAAGCTTGTTCAGGTAAATCATCTAGTTCTCCACTTAATATCATATTAAAGCCTTTTATAGATTCTTCTAGCGATACGTATTTTCCTGGTGATCCTGTAAATACTTCGGCAACAAAGAATGGCTGTGATAAAAATCTTTCTATTTTTCGTGCTCTAGCAACAGTTAATCTATCATCTTCTGATAATTCGTCTAGACCTAATATAGCTATAATGTCTTGCAATTCCTTATAGCGTTGTAAAGTTGATTTGATTTGTTGTGCTGTAGAGTAGTGTTTTTGTCCTACTATTGATGGTTGTAGCATAGTTGATGTAGAACCTAAGGGATCTACTGCAGGATAAATACCTTTAGCTGCTAAACTTCTTGACAATACGGTTGTTGCATCTAAATGTGCAAATGTAGTTGCTGGGGCTGGGTCAGTTAAGTCGTCTGCCGGAACATATACAGCTTGTATTGATGTAATTGATCCATCTGTTGTAGAGGTGATTCGTTCTTGTAAAGTTCCCATTTCTGTTGCTAATGTTGGCTGATAACCAACAGCAGATGGCATACGCCCTAATAATGCTGAAACTTCAGAACCAGCTTGTACAAATCGGAAAATGTTATCAATAAATAATAATACATCCTGTTTGTTAATATCTCGAAAATATTCTGCCATAGTTAATGCAGTTAAACCCACTCGCATTCTTGCACCTGGTGGTTCATTCATTTGTCCATATACTAGTGCCACTTTTGATTCTTTTAAGTCATCTGCATTAATAACTTTTGATTCTTTCATTTCTTCATATAAGTCATTCCCTTCTCTTGTTCTTTCTCCAACGCCTCCGAATACAGATACGCCTCCATGTGCTTTGGCTATATTATTAATTAGTTCCATTATCAATACAGTTTTACCAACACCAGCTCCACCAAATAAACCAATTTTACCCCCTTTTCTATATGGAGCAAGTAAATCTACTACTTTAATTCCTGTTTCGAAAATAGAAGGTTTTGTTTCTAATTGAGTAAATGATGGAGCAGCTCTATGTATTGGTAATGAATCTTCAGATTTGATTGTTCCCAGGTTGTCTACAGGTTCACCAAGTACATTAAAAATTCTACCTAAAGTTGGTATACCAACAGGCACTGTAATAGGAGCTCCTGTGTCAGTAACTTCTATACCTCTTTTCAATCCTTCAGTTGAGCTCATAGCTACAGCTCGAACTCTATTATCTCCTAGCAATTGTTGGACTTCACATGTTATTGTGTTATCTGGACCTTGAACTTTTAGTGCATTAAATACTTTAGGTAATTGTCCATTAGGGAATTCTATATCTAATACAGGTCCTATAATTTGTGTTACGCATCCTTGATTACTTATACTTACCATGTGAATTTGAATATAATTTAATTATAGTAAATGAACGTAATTTCTTTAATGATTGATTATATTATAGTATAGTCAAGTCATATTAACTATAATATAATTATAAAAATATAATCATAGATGGAAATAAGATTTTTTAACAAGAATTGTGAAATATAATAAATGAATATATATTAGCTATTATTTAATCTACCTGTCGTTTTTAACCAATTTTGAGCTTCTATGTAGTTATTAGGTGCTAAGTAAATAGCTTGCTTCCAATATTCTGCTGCCTTGTCAAACATAGACTTTGCCATGTTGTCATCTTGTTTATCGGCTGCTTTTAAACCTTGATAATGATATATAATGGCGATATTATTAAATACCTGTGGTAATCTAGGATTTAATTCTAAAGCTTGATGGTAATATTCCAATGCTTTAGTATGTTCACCATTGCTTGCATAAATTAGTCCAATGTTATATATTATGTATGATCTATCATATGGATCTTCTTCTAATATTAGTGCCTCATAATAATTTTCTAAAGCTTCTGCATATTCTCCTTCTGATTGAGCTGACATACCATCCCGATAATAACAAAAAGCTTGTTTTTCTTCTTTTGTAGTAGGTAGTATCTTTAAAATTATATCTGCTAATACAGTAAAGGTTTTGTCTATAAAATTATCATTTTTTTGTAAGCGAGGCATAATGTTCCCTATGTTTAATTGTGATTGTATACTCT
This sequence comes from Gracilaria domingensis, assembly GCA_022539475.1. Lineage (NCBI taxonomy): Eukaryota > Rhodophyta > Florideophyceae > Gracilariales > Gracilariaceae > Gracilaria > Gracilaria domingensis. The sequence goes on along the minus strand of CM040116.1, from coordinate 100,868 downwards.
TATAATAATTTATACATATGTTTTGATTATTGTTATTATATAAGCTAAAAATTATGCTTTATTTCTTCTATAGAAAAAATATTTATTTAATATGTATTAATATTAAATAATAGTTTAATATTTATTGATTATAATTATAAGGGGGAATATATTGTTGTATTATAATTGTGTTGTTGATTTTAGTTTGTTTATGTCTATAAAAAATGAAAATGCTTTTTTATTGCAGAATCCTAAATTTATTAATAGTTTAAGATTAATAGATATTCCATTGGATCAAGATTTTCAGTCTTCATTAGAAACAAAAAGTACTATTAAGAATTCAGACTTTAATCTAAAATTTGAAAAGAAAACAAAAAATGTATTTAAGCAAGATGGTAAAAGTAAATTAAAGAAAAAAAAGGTAGATATTATTGATTCAGATCAAGATCAATACAATATTTTTAAGAAAAAAAATAAAAGTAAATTAGTAGTTAATACTCACGATGACTTAGATAATACAGGTGCAGGATCTATAAAATCCAATAAGCAAAAAAAGAAGGAACGAGTTAAACGGAAGTTAAGTGTTAATGTAGATATTAATAAAGATGATAAATCTGTAATTATAGATAGTCCATTAAGTATTGAGCAATTGTCGATAAAACTTCAAATACCACCTGCAGAAATTATTACGGGTTTATTTTTACAAGGTGTTTCTGTTACAGTTAATCAAATAGTAGATGTATCTACAGCAATTCAGGTCGCTCAAAAATATAATTTTACGGCTTTAAATCAAAAACATAAATTAGATTTGGGCCAACTGAATAAATTGCAAGAAGTGAAATCTTCTACATGTATTAATAGAGCTCCTATCATTACAATTTTAGGTCATGTAGATCATGGTAAAACATCTTTATTAGATGCTATTCGAAATACGGATTTTGTAAGCAAGGAAATAGGTGGAATAACACAATCCATAAGTGCTTATGAGGTAAATTATTCATATGATTCACTAAATAAAAAATTGATTTTTATTGATACACCAGGTCATGAAGCTTTTTCTAATATGAGACTACGCTGTGCTCAAATTACTGATATAGTAATTTTAATTGTTGCTGCTGATGATGGTTTAAAGCCTCAGACTATTGAAGCAATTGACTATATTGTCTCTAAAAAGCTTCCTTACATTGTTGCTATTAATAAAATTGATAAAATAGATGTTAATCTTGCTAAAATTCGTGAGCAATTAGCAAATTATAATATTATAAGTACCGATTGGGGAGGTGAGATTACATTTGTTGAAATTAGTGCATTAAAGAAAATAAATATAGATAGATTATTAACGGCTGTTTCTACTTTAGGAGAATCCATTAATTTAGCTGCTGATCCTAAGCAATTAGCTCAAGGTATTATTTTAGAAGCTTATTTAGATAAAACCAAAGGTACAGTAGTTAATACGATTATTTTAAATGGTACTTTGAAGGTTGGCGATATTATAGTATCAGACAATTCTTATGGGCGTGTAAAAAAAATTGTAAATAACTTAGGTCATGAACTATTGATAGCAGAACCTTCTTCTATTTTACAAGTGTTAGGTTTTTCTTCTATTCCACAATCGGGAAAATATTTTAGTGTAGTGCATACTGAAAAAGAAGCAAAAAAGTTGATGATAGAAAATAGTTCGTTTAGTATTATAGACAATACAAAAAATTTATTAAATTCGCATCTTAAATCATACAATTATAATAATAAAACAAGTATTAAAAACTTGAATTTAATTATAAAAGCAGATACACAAGGAACTATTGATGCTATAATTAATTCATTTCTTCAAATTCCTCAAAATAAAATTAAATTAAATATTCTTACTTCTAGTTTAGGAGTTGTTTCTAGCACAGATCTTGATTTAGCTTTTAATACTCAAGCTCTAATTATAGCTTTCAATATAAATATTGCTACTAATATATTGAATGCCGCAGAAAAATTAAATGTGCATTTATGTAAATTCGTTCTTATTTACGATTTAATAGATTATGTTAAAAATTATATGTTGGATCTAATTGATCCTGAATATGATAAATTATTAATTGGTCAAGCTAAAGTTCAAACTACATTTTTTGTAAATAAAGGAACTGTAGCAGGTTGTATAGTGAAATCAGGTAAGTTGAAAAAAAATGCTTTGATAAATGTCTATCGTGAAGATCAATTAATTTATGAAGGTGTTCTTGATTCATTAAAACGTATGAAAGATGATGTGGAAGAAGTTGTCACAGGTAATGAATGTGGCATAATGTGTAAAGATTATAGTTTATGGCAACCAAAAGACCTAATAGAAGTTTATGAATTGTATGAAAAATCTAAAATCTTATAAGTATAAAAATATTAAGATACATTTATAATATCTTAATATTTAGTATATTGTTGTTGTCAATCTTTATTTATAAAAGGTAGCAATGCTAAAATACGTGCTCTCTTTATTGATTTTGCTAACTGTTTTTGCTGTTTGACTGTTAAACCATTTGAGCGCCTAGAGACAATTTTACTTTGATCTGTTATAAATTTACGTAGTAAATCTATGTCTTTGTAATTAATTTGTTCATTTGGTTTAATATTTAAATTTTTTTGTTTGTATAATATCATTTCATTTCTTTAAACTTATCGTGCTTATTACAAGTAGGACAGAATTTCATTAATTCTATTCTACTTGGTGTGTTTTTTCTGTTTTTTGTACTAGTATAACGAAATATTCCTTTTCTTCTTTTGTTTGTATTTGTTAAATTTCGACAGGAACATTCCAGTGTTATTACTATACGTGCTCCTTTATTTTTACCCATAATCTTGTTCAATAATTATAATCTAAGACTATTATGTCATAATTTAGGTGATGCTATCAAGTCTAATTAATTATTATATAGTTTTAATGTTAACTTGGTATGATATTTACATTTTTATGTATGGAATATTATTAATATACAGTTACATATTCTTGTTTATTTATATTAATTAATGCTATAATCCAATTAGATTGAAAATTAAATCTCAATGAATTATATACTGTTAATTAATATTATACAATTATATAGCGATGTCTAAGAATATATCCGCTGTTAAAAAAAATCAAATATCTTTACGTAATAAATGTAGAAACAAAAGTTATAAGTCTGTTATTAAAACTCTAACTAAAAAATATATCTTGAGTTTAAATAATACACTAATTTTAAATCAGAGTAGTGATCATATCCTACAATTATCAGTTCTTTATAAGAAAATAGATCAAGCTGTAAGTAAAGGGGTTTTGCATAAAAATAATGGTTCTCGCAAAAAATCTATTCTTGCTAAGGCTATGAAGGATTTTATGTCTCAAAATATATAAACGATTTAAGTTTCTGAATTTTTGTTAATTTTCGATTACTGAAATTAACTTTCAGATTTTCCATTATTTATTTCAGTAAATTTTTCATATGCTTATTGTATATTGAATATTGAATATATCTATATACTATTTTTAGTATCATTTCTGTATTCATTCAAAAATATTGTAGATTCAAATTATTAGCTTTTATAAGAAGTAAATTTTAAAATTGTGAGGTTATTAATGTCACAAGAAACAATGTTTCAATATGTATTTCCAGATTTAGCAGCTATTCAAAAAGAAAGTTTTAAATACTTTTTATTGGAAGGATTATCTGAAGTACTAAATTCTTTTCCTCTTATTGTTGATCCAACAGGCAAATTAGAATTGCAATTTTTTGGTAAAGATTATAAATTAAAATTTCCAAGATATAGTGTAAGAAAAGCAAAAAGTAGAGATAGAACATATAGTGCTCAAATATATATACCTGCAAAATTGACTAGAAAAGATACAGAATTGATTAGAGAAAATGTATCGAATAATAAAAGTTTCTCATATTTAGTGAGTTCTCAAGATGTAAATAGAAAATATAGAAAAAGGCCTGTATTTATAGGTGATCTTCCGTTAATGACCAATCGAGGTACTTTTGTCATTTCTGGTACGGAAAGAATCATTATTAACCAAATAGTTAGAAGTCCAGGAGTTTACTATAAAAAAGAGTTAGATAAAAATAACAAACAAATATATAGCTGTAGTCTAATTTCTAATCGTGGCTCTTGGCTGAAGTTTGAAATAGATGCAAAAGCTCAAATTTGGGCAAAAATTGATAAAAATCATAAAGTAAATGCATATATTTTTTTACGAGCCATAGGCTTAACCAATGATGATATTAAGAGTAGATTAACAAAATATAATTATCTTATTGATTCTTCATTGAGTTATTATAGAAAAGAATTTAGTAAAGATATAGATCGTGTTTCTATTGATCAAATCACTGAAGAAGAAGCATTAGTGATTGTTTACAGTAAGTTGCGTCCTAATGAACCAGCTACTTTGACTGTTGCAAAACAGATACTATATACGCGCTTTTTTGATCCCAAAAGGTATGATTTAGGTGAGGTAGGTAGACATAAAGTTAATCAAAAATTAAATTTAAAAGTTTCTAATAATTTTCGTGTTTTATCTACAGAAGATATTTTGGTTTCTTTAGATTATTTACTTAATATAAAAGAGCAAAATATTGGAACTTTTGATGATATAGATCATTTGGGAAACAGGAGAGTTAGATCAGTTGGAGAATTACTTCAAAACCAAGTACGTATAGGTTTAAACAGACTCGAAAGAATCATACGTGAGCGTATGATGATTTGTGATCTTGATTCTTTAAGTTTATCTAATTTAGTTAACCCTAAGCCTTTAATGGCGTCGGTTAGAGAATTTTTTAGTTCTAGTCAGTTATCGCAATTTATGGATCAAACAAATCCACTATCTGAGTTAACTCATAAGCGTAGAATCAGCGCTTTAGGCCCCGGAGGCCTGAATAAAGATAGAGCAGGTTTTGCTGTCAGGGATTTGCATCCCAGTCATTATGGCCGTATATGTCCAATAGAGACGCCTGAAGGGCCAAATGCTGGTTTGATAGGTTCTTTAAGTATATATGCTAAAGTGAATCGATATGGTTTTATAGAAACTCCATGTTATAAAGTTGTTCATGGCCAAGTGTTAAAAAACAATAAACTTTATTATATAACTGCTGATCAGGAAGATTACTTACGTATAGCTCCGGCAGATATTATTTTAGATATTCATAATTTTATAAAAGATAATGTAATTGCTGTGAGATATAAGCAGGAGTTTATCACTGCTAGTATTAATCAAGTAGATTATATAGCTGTTTCTCCTATTCAATTTATATCTGCTGCTACTTCTTTAATTCCTTTTTTAGAGCATGATGATGCAAATAGAGCTTTAATGGGTTCAAATATGCAGCGGCAGGCAGTACCTTTATTATTCCCAGAAAAATCTATTGTTGGTACAGGTTTAGAAGCTAAAATAGCAAAAGATTCAGGTATGACTATTACTAGTCGTACTAATGGTGTTGTTAGTTATGTATCTGGAACAAAGATTGGCATACAGAATAGTGATGGTTATACAATTCATTATAGATTGAAAAAATATTATCGTTCTAATCAAGATACTTGTATTAATCAAAGACCTATTGTATGGCCAGGAGAAAATATCTCTGTAGGGCAAACTATTGCAGATGGCGCATCAACAGATGGTGGAGAGATAGCTTTAGGCAGAAATATTATAGTTGCTTATATGCCTTGGGAAGGTTATAATTATGAAGATGCTTTTTTAATTAGTGAGCGTCTTGTATATGATGATTTATATACTTCTATACATATTGAAAGATATGAATTAGAATGTCGACAAACAAAGTTGGGTTCAGAAGAAATCACAAGAGATATTCCTAATGTTAGTGAATCATCAATTAGTTTATTAGATAAAAATGGTATAATTGCTATTGGTTCTTGGGTGGATTCAGGAGATATATTAGTAGGTAAAGTTACACCAAAAGGAGAATCAGATCAGTTGCCAGAAGGTAAACTACTAAGAGCTATATTCGGTGAAAAAGCAAGGGATGTACGTGATACTTCTTTAAGATTACCAAATGCTACTAAGGGTAGGGTTGTTAATATAAAAATTTTTCAACGTCAAAAAGGAGATGAGCTGCCACCAGGAACAAATGAAATTATAAGAGTTTATGTAGCTCAAAAAAGAAAAATTCAAGTAGGTGATAAGATGGCTGGTCGTCATGGTAATAAAGGTATTATTTCACGAATTTTATCTGTGCAAGATATGCCTTTTCTACCAGATGGTACACCTGTAGATATTATTCTGAATCCTTTAGGTGTACCTTCAAGAATGAATGTAGGCCAATTATTTGAGTGTTTGCTTGGCTTGGCAGGCTCATATTTAGGTAAGCGTTTTAAGATTATACCTTTTGATGAGATGTATGGCTCAGAAGCTTCTCGCGCTTTAGTAAATAATAAATTACAACAGGCCAGTTTAATTGCTAATACATCTTGGTTATTTAATTCTTTGCATCCTGGTAAAGTTATGCTAATTGATGGGAGAACAGGAGAATTCTTTGACAATCCTGTAACTGTTGGTAAAGCATATATTCTCAAGCTTGTTCATTTAGTTGATGATAAAATTCATGCACGTTCTACAGGTCCTTACTCGTTAGTAACACAACAGCCTTTAGGAGGGCGTGCTCAGCATGGAGGTCAAAGATTAGGTGAGATGGAAGTATGGGCATTAGAAGCATTTGGAGCAGCATATACTTTGCAGGAATTATTGACAGTTAAATCAGATGATATGCAAGGGAGAAATGATGCTTTAAATGCAATAGTTAAGGGTAAGCCTATACCTAAACCAGGAACTCCTGAATCTTTCAAAGTTCTGATGAGAGAGTTACAGTCATTAGCGCTTGATGTTGCAGTACACAAAATAGAATCACTTGATGATGGAAACAAAGCTAGTATAGAAATTGATTTAATGTCTGATGAACATGTAGAGAAAATAGGTTCTGTTTAAAAATTCCACTAAATATATTGCAATTTTATTTACATTAAAGCTTTTATAATTCAAGATTAATATAGCGTATAAAGATTAGTTGTAATTTTAAAAATATAATAATTACTAAATTATAATTTATTTTATTGATTTGTTACTCATGACTAAATTCGATCATCATTTTGATTATGTGAAAATTAGTTTAGCTTCTCCTAGTAAGATACGAAGTTGGGGTGAAAGAGTTCTTCCAAATGGTCAAATTGTTGGAGAAGTAACTAAACCAGAAACAATTAACTATAGAACTTTAAAGCCAGAAATGGATGGTCTATTTTGTGAACGAATTTTTGGACCTGTGAAAGATTGGGAATGTCATTGTGGTAAATATAAAAGATTTCGTTATAAAGGTGTTGTATGTGAGCGTTGTGGTGTTGAAGTAACAGAATCAAAAGTTAGACGACATAGAATGGCATATATTGAGTTGTCTGCTCCTATAACTCATGTCTGGTATTTAAAAGGAAGTACAAGCTATATTGCTTTAGCGTTAGATTTAACGGTTAAAGAATTAGAGAAAATAGTATATTTTCATTCTTACGTAGTTATCAATCCAGGCAATTACAATAAATTAAATTATAAGCAACTATTAGAGGGTTATGAATGGAGAAACTTAGAAGAAAAATTATCTGTTCATTCATCTAATTTATTTGATATTGAAGTAGGTATAGGAGCAGAAGCAATTTATAAATTATTACATAACATAGATCTAAAGAATACTGTAGAGATTTTAAGAGAGGAATCATTAAAACCGCCTAAATTATTCAAAAATCCATCTACTAAATTTAACAAAAAAATGAAGAGATTGCGTTTATTAGAGAATTTTCTTGCAACAGGCGCGGATCCTTCATGGATGGTTTTATCTGTAATTCCTGTGATACCACCAGATTTAAGGCCTATGGTACAGTTAGATGGGGGACGATTTGCAACTGCTGACTTAAATGAGTTTTATAGAAGGATTATTAATCGTAATAATCGTTTAGCACGTCTTAAAGCGATATTAGCTCCTGAAATAATTATCAGAAATGAAAAAAGAATGTTGCAAGAAGCAGTAGATTCTTTAATGGATAATGGGCGTCGTGGTCGAACTGTTATCGGAGCTAATAATCGTCCTTTAAAATCTCTTTCTGATATAATTGAAGGTAAACAAGGAAGGTTCAGGCAGAATTTATTAGGAAAACGTGTAGATTATTCTGGTAGATCAGTTATTGTTGTTGGCCCTAATTTGAAATTGCATCAGTGTGGTTTACCCAAAGAAATGGCTTTAGAATTATTTCAACCTTTTGTAATTCATAGACTAATTTTACAAGGCTTAGTTAACAATATTAAAGCTGCTAAAAAGATTATTCAAAAAAATGAATCGATTGTATGGAACGTATTAGAAGAAGTGATATATGGTCATCCTGTTTTATTGAATAGAGCTCCAACTTTACATAGGTTAGGAATACAAGCGTTTGAACCTATTTTAGTAGACGGTAGAGCAATTAAATTACATCCATTAGTTTGTCCTGCATTTAATGCTGATTTTGATGGTGATCAAATGGCTGTACACATACCTTTGTCTTTAGAGGCTCAAGCAGAAGCACGTTTATTAATGTTGGCACCACATAATTTTTTGTCTCCAGCAACAGGTCAGCCTATTTTAATGCCAAGTCAAGATATGGTTCTAGGTTGTTATTACTTAACAACCTATAATCCAACGGCTATTAATAATTCTAATCAATATTTTGCTAATTTAGATGATGTATTAATGGCATATCAGCATAACAATATAAGTTTGCATGCTTTGATTTGGGTTCGCTTTAGTGGTCCAGTAGATGATTCATTTCAGCAGGCTGTAATCTCATCAAAACTAAATTGTGATGGCACTACGACTAAAATATTTACTGATAAAATAGTCAAGTATGATATAGATGGTAAAACATTAGTTCAATATATTCGTACAACGGCTGGACGTATTTTGTTTAATAAAGCTATTAGAGAGTCATTAATTTAACTACAGCTTAGTTATTTATTGTTTTTATTTTATTACATGACACAAAAAAAGTTTGTAGAACCATTGTTTTTAAATACAGTTGTAGATAAATCACAACTAAGACAATTAATCATGTGGGCTTTTAGAAATTATGGCATAGCCCGTGCCTCTAATATGGCAGATACTTTGAAAGATTTAGGATTCTTATATGCAACTAAAGCAGGCATATCTTTAAGTTTAGAAGACTTACGGATTCCTCCTGTTAAAAACAATTTACTTGATGTTACTATGAAAGTAATAAATGATACAGATAGTAAATATAAAAGGGGAGAGATAACAGCTGTTGAACGTTTTCAAAAGGTTATTGATACATGGAATAGTGCAAGTGATACTTTAAAAAAACAGGTAATTAAGTATTTTACAGAGAAAGATCCTTTAAATTCTATTTATATGATGGCGTTCTCTGGAGCAAGAGCTAATATTTCACAAGTCAGACAATTAGTGGGTATGAGAGGCTTAATGGCAGATCCACAAGGGCAAATTATTGATTTACCTATATCAAGTAATTTCAGGGAAGGTTTAACAGTAACAGATTACTTCATTTCTTCTTATGGTGCTAGAAAAGGTCTGGTTGATACAGCTTTGCGTACAGCAGACTCAGGTTACTTGACTCGTCGCTTAGTAGATGTCGCGCAAGATGTAATTATCAGAGAATCAGATTGTAATACTTCTAAAGGTATTGTATTAGAAGCTATGATAGATAACAGAAAAACTCTAATTTCTTTAAATCAAGCTTTGATAGGTCGTATATTAGCAGAAGATCTTTTTGATTTAGCTAATGGAAAGTTAATAGCGAGAGCAAATAAAGAAATATCACCTGAATTAGCTAATCAGATTGTTGGTTTAGGTATATCTAGTGTGTTGGTTAGATCTCCTATTACATGTGATGCTATAAAATCAGTATGTCAATTATGTTATGGATGGAATTTAGCTCATGGACGGATTGTAGATTTGGGAGAAGCCGTTGGTATTATTGCAGCTCAATCTATTGGTGAGCCTGGTACTCAATTAACTATGAGGACATTTCATACAGGTGGTGTTTTTACAGGTGAGCTGGCACAAACTGTTATTAGTTCTTCTGAATGTCAGGTTGAATATCCAAGCAATATTATTTTAAGTGATACACGTACTCGTCATGGTGATCACGCTTTTTTGTTAGAAAAAGATATTAAATTGAAACTCATTGATATTGATAAAAGACAAACAAGTTTACCTTTAGTTAAAGGCTCATTATTATTTGTACAGCATTTAGATTTTATAAAACGTGGACAAATTATAGCTGAGTATCCTATAACTAACAGAATTACGACAGAAAAAGCACAAAAAGCTGTTTTAGCAGATTTCTCTGGAAGTATATATTTAAAAGATTTATCTTTAAATGAAGTTCAAAATGAACAAAATACTTTTAAAAGTGTTGTAAATGGGGGGGTTATATGGATTCTTTCTGGACATGTTTTTACTATTCCGTATGGGACCCAATTAATGGTTTCTGAAAATGATTTCATATATGAAAACAATTTAATTGGAAAAACTGAATTAGTAACTCGTTATAATGGTAAAATTCGTATTTTAAAGAAGAGTGAAAACCTTATAAAAGATATAGTTATTATTACATCTTCTAAAACATACACTAATTTGGATGTTGTGACAAAATTTTATAATGGATATAAGAATCATTTCTTAGTCACGAAAGAGCAGGATCAGTTTATTCTAAAAGTTTTACCTAATCAATGTATTATTAATAATCAATTAATAGCTGAATTAATTACTAATCTTTATCGTACAAATACAGGAGGAATTATTAAGTATTTAGATTTATCTGTATCAGATAAAAAAACTGATACTCAGAGTAAAAAAGATTATTATGATATTATCGATGGTGGCTATATATTGTGGATAGCAGAAGAAACGCATGAAATTAATAAAGATACATCTTTACTTTTAGTTAAGCATGGTCAGTTTGTAGATAAAGGTAAAGAAATTATTAAAAATGTTTTTACTAAAAGTAGTGGCATTATTGATATTATACAAAAAGAAGGGATTGTTAGAGAAATTATAATCAAACCAGGAATACTATATCCGTATTTTAGTTACAATAATAATAAATCCAGGGGTTTCTTAAGACCAGGTGAAACGATTGCCAATAATATAAAAACAGATAAGTTAGTATATTGGGAACATTTTTATATTAACAATAAACAATTTAATTTAATTAGGCCAGTAATAGTATATTCAATTCCTAATAAAACAATCAAGTTTATATATTCTCAAGATTCTTTTAATAATAGTATATGTAATTTAAAATTGGTAAAACGTATTTATTTCAGGGATGGTGAAAGAATAAAATCGGTTGCTGGTATAGACATTGTTAAAACTTACTTGATAGCTGATTTACATAAAGATTGTTCAAACTTAAAATGTACTTTGCAGTTAAATACTGATTCTATAAACAATTCTGTCTCTAGAATGAAAATTGTGACAATAGATAAGATGTCCTTGAAAGATAAAAATGATATAAATAGTATTAATAAAGATTTATATACAAAAACACGTTTATTAGTTAAAAATAATCAATATGTTGAAAGCGGTACTATATTAGCCCAAACTGAAATATTTTCTTGTCATCAAGGGCAAGTAGTATCTATTCAGCAAAACAAAGCTTCTAATCCAAGAATTTTGTTAGTTACTTCGTTAGACACAAAAATTTTCTCTGTTAATAATCATCAAAATATTAAAGTCAATGTAAATGATTGGGTTTATGCAGGAGATGAGATTGCTACTAATGTTGTTTCATATAGCTCTGGAAGAGTTATTTCTATTCGAGATAATCAAATAACTATACGTTTAGGCCAACCATATTTGATATCTAAGGGTTCTTTTGTACATGTTAATAATAAAGCTTTAATTCAAAGAGGAGAAAGCATTGCTACATTAATCTTTGAGAGAGCCAAAACAGGCGATATTGTGCAGGGTTTACCAAGAATAGAAGAAATCTTAGAAGCACGTAAAAGAGCAGATACAGTTTTTAATCCACATATGGTTTTAGAGTCTAAGTTTCGCGAATATTTGAATCAAGGTTTAAGCTTATATGATGCAACACGTTTAAGTCTATTGATGTTACAGTTATATTTAGTTAAAGAATTACAATTAGTTTATCAGTCTCAAGGAGTAGAGATTTCTGATAAGCATATTGAAGTTATTGTTAGGCAGATGACCTCCAAGGTGAAAATTGAGAATGGAGGCGATACTGATTGTTTGCCAGGTGAAATTATAGAACTGCAAAAAATAGAAATAGTTAATCGCTCTTTGCGATTAGGATGTAAAGAAGAAGCATTATATCATCCCATTTTATTGGGTATTACTAAAGCATCACTCAATACAGAAAGCTTTATATCTGCCGCAAGTTTTCAAGAAACAACAAAAGTATTAACAGATGCAGCAATCTCAGGTAAATTAGATTGGTTGAGAGGTTTAAAGGAAAATGTAATTATAGGACGATTAATACCTGCAGGTACTGGATTTAACCTTTACAATAATACAAAATTTAATTATAAAGATTCACAAAATTCTAACCAAAAAAATTTATTATCATTTCCTCAAAACTCTAAAGAGTTAAATTTTGAAGATATTATTGTTGATGATAGAAATGCCCATATTTATTCTACCAATAACAGCCTGTAATCATTGGTTTAATACAAATATTGCTTACAGTATAGGTTTGATTGAAATCATTGTGTTATTATGGTTTACATATTAATATAAATTCTATTCTGTTTTTTCTTTAATTGCGTATATATAATTATATAACAAGCTATGTCGATTATTTCATTAAGTGAATTATTAGAAGCGGGTGCTCATTTTGGACATCAGGCTAGAAGATGGAATCCTAAAATGTTTCCATATATTTATACCGAAAGAAATGGTATACATATTATAGATTTAGTTCAAACATCTCAATTATTAACAGAAGCATGTAGGTTTATTCGCGATGCTTCCAAAAATGGTAAAAAATTTTTATTTTTAGGGACTAAGAGGCAAGCCGCAGGAGTAATTGCAGAACAGGCTATGCGTTCTAATTCTTATTATATTAATCAAAGATGGCTAGGTGGTATGTTGACTAACTGGATAACAATTAAATCAAGGGTTGAGCATTTACAAAAATTAGAAATGGAAGAAAGGTCCGGTATAATGGATATATTGCCTAAGAAAGAAGCTTCAATTTATCGTAAAGAATTAGAAAAGTTGAGAAAAAATTTGAATGGCATTAAGAATATGACTAAATTACCTGATTTTGTTATAGTTGTAGATCAAAAACGTGAAATAACAGCAATTCAGGAATGTATTAAATTAGGTATACCCACTATTTGTATATTAGATACGAATTGTAATCCAGAAATTATAGATATTCCAATACCAGCTAATGACGATGCTATTAGATCTATTAAATTGATTATCAGTAAAATAGCTGACTCTATAATTGAAGGTGTAAATTCTACTTCAGACAATTAAACTGTAAGCTGAATTTCATATGATAATTGGGTTATTGTTAACAATTTATTAGGAATAAATATACAATGAAAATCCGGATTTCTCCGCATTGTGTTAAAGAATTACGTGTTAAAACAGGTGCTGGTATGATGGACTGCAAAAAAGCTCTTCAGGCTGCTAATGGAAATATAGAAATAGCTATAGAAACTTTGCGTAAGAAAGGTTTAGCATCAGCTGATAAGAAATCGATGAGATCAGCAACAGAAGGTATAATAGACAGCTATATTCATATAGGTTCAAGAATAGGAGTGTTAATTGAATTAAATTGTGAAACGGACTTTGTCGCCAGACGTATTGAATTTCAAAAGCTAGCTAAAGATTTAGCTATGCAAGTTGCAGCTTGTCAAGGTGTATCTTATGTATCTATAGAACATATACCTCAATACATTATTGATCGTGAAATTAGGATTGAATCAGAAAGAGAAGATATTATTAATAAATCTTCTGAAATGAAAGATAAAATTATTAAAGCAAGAATAGATAAAAGGTTAAAGGAAATGTGTTTAATATACCAGCCTTTTATAAAAGATCAAAATATTGTAATTGAAGATTTGATTAAACAAAATATAGCTTTACTTGGAGAAAATATAAAAGTAAGACGTTTTCAAAGATTCTTATTAGGTGAAAAAATAGACTTAAACTAATTTATCAACATATTAATAAATATATTAATAGTAAAACCTTTTAAAAATAAAGTTAAATAATAACTATATCAATATATAATTAATTATAACAGTATTTTTATTTTAAAAGATTTTTTAAATAAAAATCTAATATATTCAGATTATTTATACTACTTATTAAAATTATAATTTTTATGGATTATACAAAATTAGCAGACATTTCTTCATTTGCTCCAGTATCTGCAGTTGAAGTAGGTAAACATTTATATTGGACAATAGGTAGTTATAAGTTGCATGGGCAAGTTTTTATAGTGTCATGGTTAGTAATAGCTGTATTGATGGCTATTGCTTTTATAGGGACTAGAAAGTTAGATAAAGTGCCTAAAAAATGGCAAAATTTTATGGAATTCATACTTGAATTTTTACAGGATATAGCAAAAAATCAAATAGGAGAGCATGAGTATCGTTCGTGGGTTCCATATATTGCAACTATTTTTCTATTTATTTTAGGCAGTAATTGGGCTGGTGCTTTAATTCCTTGGAAATTAATTCATTTATCAGAAGGTGAATTAGCAGCACCAACTAATGACATCAATACTACAGTCGCCTTATCTTTATTGACCTCAATAGCATATTTCTATGCTGGGCTTACTAAAAATGGTTTAGGTTACTTTATGCGTTATATTGAACCAACACCTGTATTATTACCTATTAATATTTTAGAAGATTTTACAAAACCTTTATCTCTTAGTTTTCGATTATTTGGTAATATTTTAGCTGATGAGCTTGTTGTATCAGTATTTACATTGTTAGTTCCCATATTAGTGCCATTACCTGTTATGATTTTAGGATTATTTGCCAGTTCTATTCAAGCATTAATTTTTTCTACTTTATCAGCTGCTTATATAGGTGAAGCTATGGAAGGACATGGTGATCATTAAATTCAACGTATTAATTTAATATGCTGAATAGTTATATTTGAAATCTGTTAATTTTCTATATATTCTAATTGTGTAAAACTATTTATGGATTCTATAATTTCTGCTGCTTCGGTTATAGCTGCTGGTCTTGCTGTAGGTCTTGCTGCCATTGGGCCCGGAATTGGTCAAGGTAGTGCTGCAGCTAATGCTGTAGAAGGTATTGCTAGACAGCCAGAGGTTGAAGGCAAAATTCGAGGTACACTTCTATTAAGTTTAGCTTTTATGGAGTCTTTGACAATATATGGTTTAGTAGTTGCATTATCGCTTTTATTTGCAAATCCTTATACGGGATAAATTAGTTATTTACGCTTAGTTTTTATATTTCTATTATTAATTTTAGAATAAGAAACTAAGCGTTTTATAAAGTTACGATGATGAATTAAATATTTACAATATTAAATATAAAATTAATACCAACAAGTAAATGATGGACTTTTCTTTTCTATTATTTCAAATGTTAAGTACAGGTACAGAAGGAGGGCTATTTGATTTTAATGCAACTTTGCCTTTGATGGCATTACAATTTTTAGCTTTAACTGTTGCGTTAAATTTTATTTTTTATAAGCCAGTTATTAATGTACTTGATGAACGTGATGAATATATTCGCAATAGTTTAACTACAGCTTCTGCTTCTTTAGTAAAAGCTGATGAACTGACAAAACAATATGAGTATCAATTGGCAGAGTCAAGGAAAAAAGCTCAAGAGATTATTAAAGTTGCTCAAGAGCAGTCTCAAGAAATAGTATCTGTAAAGATGAAAGAAGCTCAGCTTGATGCAGAAAAATTAGTCTCTGAAGCATATGATCAGTTAAGTATTCAAAAAGAGAGTGCACTAAGAACCTTAGAAGCACAAGTAGATGCTTTAAGTGACATGATAAAAATGAAGTTATTAAATGATTAGTAGATATTATAACTATGAAACTTTATTAATATGTTAATTAATTTGTCATATTGGGATATATAGATAAAATGGAAATCTTTATGCAACTTTTTAATATAATTGCAAATGTTGAGACAGATGTCAACTCAGGTATTAGTTTTAATACAGATTTTTTAGAAGCTAATGTAATTAATATTCTATTATTACTATTAGGTCTTATCTATGTATTAAAAGAATTTTTAGGTTCTATTCTTGTTACTAGACAAGAAAAAGTTTTATTAGCTATACAAGAATCAGAAGAACGTTTACAGCAAGCTAATTTAAGATTAAGTGAGTCAGAGAAACAATTAGCTCAAGCACAAATAGTTATTACTCAAATTATCAAGGAAGCGGAATTAACTGCTGAAAAAGTTAGGCAATCTATATTAGATCAAGGAAAAACAGATATAGATAAGTTAATATATGCTAGTAAAGCAAGCATTTCAACAGCTGAGATACAAATTAAACAACAAATTCAGCTTCAGATTACTTCCTTAGCTATTAAAAGGGTTACAACTCAGTTACAAAATCAAATTACTCCTGCTCTTCAAACTAAAATTATTGATAATAATATTGCTCAATTGGGAGGGCATCTATGAGCAGTCAAGGATTTATGTCTAAAGTCGCTATGCCTTATGCAGAAGCTCTCATAGAATCAGCTAGTGCTGCTTCTGTATTAGATAAAGTAAATGAAGATTTGTCCTTAATATCTGACATACTAAAAGAATCAAAAGAACTAGAAGCATTTTTTTACAATCCTTTAATTACAATAGAAGTTAAAAAAAATGTTGTTAATGAGTTGTTTAACAACCAAGTTCACAATCTTGTTATTAGATTTTTGCTTGTTCTTATAGATAGGCGCAGAATTGCATTACTAGATATTATTATTAGTAAGTATTTGGAATTAGTATACGAATTGCAATCAACAATAGTAGCAGAAATACTGACGCCTATTATTTTAACAGACGTACAGCAAAGCGTATTAATAAGTAAAATAAAAGATATAACTAGTAGTAAAACAGTAAAACTTGTAATTACGATAGAGCCAATGTTAATAGCTGGTTTTATTATAAAGATAGGATCTAAAATTATTGATACAAGTTTACATGGAAGATTAAAGCATATAAGTGCTTATTTGAATTCAGCTTCAAATATAAGTATTTAAAATAAGATCTATAATAAATAATAATTTATAACTTTAATATGGTAAATATCAGACCAGATGAAATAAGTAATGTCATACGTCAACAAATTGATAAGTATGAGCAAGAAGTTCAAGTAGCTAATATAGGTACTGTCTTACAGGTTGGAGATGGTATTGCAAGAGTATATGGCTTAGACGAAGTAATGGCCGGAGAGTTACTTGAGTTTGAAGACCGAACAATTGGTATAGCTCTAAATTTAGAGAGCGACAATGTTGGAGTAGTTTTAATGGGTGATGGTAGGAACATATTAGAAGGTAGTTCTGTAAAAGCTACCGGTAAAATTGCTCAAATACCAGTTGGAGATTCTTTCTTAGGTAGAGTTGTAGATCCATTAGCACGACCAATTGATGCAAAAGGTTTACCAAATTCTTCGGAAACCAGATTAATTGAGTCTTATGCTCCAGGTATTATTGGTCGCCAATCAGTTTGTGAGCCTTTGCAAACTGGTATTACAGCAATTGATTCAATGATTCCTATCGGAAGAGGGCAAAGAGAATTAATTATTGGTGATAGACAAACAGGCAAAACAGCAGTGGCTTTAGATACCATTATTAATCAAAAAAATCAAGATGTTGTTTGTATTTATGTTGCTATTGGTCAAAAAGCTTCATCAGTTGCTCAAGTTGTATCTACTTTAGAAGAGAAAGGTGCATTAGAATACACAATAATTGTAGCATCTAATGCAGATGATCCAGCTACATTGCAATATATTGCACCTTATACAGGGGCTGCATTAGCAGAATATTTTATGTATAAAGGTAAAGCGACTTTAGTAGTATATGATGATTTAACTAAACAAGCGCAAGCCTATCGTCAAATGTCTTTATTACTGCGCCGGCCTCCTGGACGAGAAGCTTATCCTGGAGATGTATTTTATTTGCATTCTCGATTATTAGAAAGAGCTGCTAAGCTTAATAATGAATTAGGTGGAGGTAGTATGACTGCTTTACCTATTATTGAAACACAAGCAGGCGATGTTTCTGCTTATATTCCAACAAACGTTATTTCTATTACAGATGGTCAAATTTTCCTATCTGGAGACTTATTTAACTCGGGTATTAGACCAGCTATTAATGTTGGAATTTCTGTTTCTCGTGTGGGTTCAGCAGCTCAAATTAAAGCTATGAAACAAGTTGCAGGTAAATTGAAGTTAGAATTAGCTCAATTTGCGGAATTAGAAGCATTCTCTCAGTTTGCTTCTGATTTAGACAAGGCAACACAAAATCAATTGTCTCGTGGACAACGTTTAAGAGAAATTTTAAAACAAGCACAGAATTCTCCTATTCCTGTTGAAGAACAAACGGCCATTATATATACGGGTATTAATGGTTATTTAGATGATGTTGATTTAACTCAAGTTAAGGATTTTATTCAAGCTTTGAGGGAAGATTTACGTAACTCAAAACCTGAATTTGGAGAAACTATACGGACTACAAAAAAATTGAGTGAAGAATCAGAAGAATTACTGAAACAGTCGATTGAGGATGTTAAACAAGCTTTTTCAGTATAGCTTTAGTTAGAACCTGGAAATATACAATCAATAATTAGGATTTTGGGATATACTTGTAATTACCAAATATCCTAATTTAATTTTGATTTAAAGTGAGTAAATGATATGCACTATTTATTTGTCAGCTTATATTATTTATATTATAGATATATTCGTAACCATATTTTTCTAGTTTATGAGCTATTTCTGAATTGCCTGTATATATTATATTTCCCTTATCCATAATATGTATATAATCAGGAATAATATAATTTAACAATCTTTGATAGTGTGTAATTATCAAAATTGAGTTATTGTTGTTTCTAAATTGATTAATTTGTTGTGCAATAGTTTTAAGTGCATCTATATCAAGTCCCGAATCAATTTCATCTAGTATTGCTAGCTTACTATTTAGCAAATCCATCTGTAAAATTTCATTTTTTTTCTTCTCTCCACCTGAAAATCCTTCATTAACATTTCTTGTCAAAAAGTTTGACTGCATCTGAATAGTTTGACTTTTTGTACTAATTAACTCAAAAAAAGACAAAGGATCTAACTCTGAATGTTGATTTGCTTTCCTATTAGAATTATATGCTAATCTTAAAAAGTCTATATTATTTACACCTGGTATTTCTACTGGATACTGAAATGCAAGAAAAATACCTTTGTGTGATCTATTTGTTGCTTCTTCGTAAGTTATATCTTGTTGATTTAATAAAATTTTACCTTCTACAATTCGATATTTAGGATGTCCAGCAATTACTTTTGCTAATGTACTTTTACCTGAGCCATTTTTCCCCATTATTGCATGTATTTCTCCTTTATTGACAGATAAATTAATACCTTTCAAAAGCTTATCTTTTGTGTTAATTGTAACTTGTAAATTCTCAATTTTTAACATAGTTTGATTTCTTATTTTGTATTTAATATTTAGCCAATAGTTCCTTCTAATTTAAGATTTAATAGCTTATCTGCTTCCATTGCAAATTCCATAGGTAGTTCTTGCAATACCTCTTTACAAAAACCGCTAATCATTAAACTAATTGCTTCTTCAATATCAACTCCTCGTTGTAAAAAATAGAATATTTGTTCTTCTCCAATTCTTGAAGTTGAAGCTTCATGTTCTATTTTAGCTGAAGGATTCCTCACTTGAATATAAGGAAATGTATTAGCTTGACATAGTTTTCCTAACAATAAAGAGTCACATTGAGAATAGTTGCGTGAATAATTAGCTTTAGGACCAATTTTTACTAAACCTCTATAGCTATTGATAGAATGGCCTGCAGCAATTCCTTTAGATACAATTTTACTTTTTGTGTTGACTCCAATATGTATCATTTTACTTCCTGTATCTGCTTGTTGATAGTTATTTGTTAAAGCTATTGAAGAAAATTCTCCAATGGTACTATCGCCTGTCAAAATACAACTAGGATATTTCCAAGTGATAGCAGAACCTGTTTCTATTTGTGTCCATGAAATCTTAGAATTGTCTCCTGCACATAATCCTCTTTTAGTGACAAAATTATAGATTCCTCCTTCTCCTTCTGAATTACCTGAATACCAATTTTGTACAGTTGAATATTTTATAGTAGCGTTCTCAAGAGCTATTAATTCTACAACAGCTGCATGTAGCTGATTATTACTAAATTGTGGAGCTGTACATCCTTCAAGATAACTTACACAACTGTTTTTATCAGCAATAATAAGTGTCCTTTCAAATTGTCCAGCTTCTTTATTATTGATTCTAAAATATGTAGAAAGTTCTAGTGGACAATGGGTATTTGGAGGAATATAACAAAAAGAACCATCACTGAATACAGCAGAATTTAGTGCAGCAAAATAGTTATCACCAATTGGAACAACAGAGCCTAAATATTTTTTAACTAAATTTGGATATTTATATATAGCTTCAGTCATAGAACAGAAAATAACACCAACTTCAGCAAGCTCTTTTTGAAAAGTTGTAGCTATAGATATACTGTCGAATACAGCATCGACAGCAACATTTGTTAATCGTTTTTGTTCATTCAGGGGAATTCCTAGTTTATTGAACGTATTTAATATTTCTGGATCAATCTCATTTAAATTTTGAATATTCTTTTTATATTTAGGTGTAGAATAATAAGTTATTTTATCATATTCTATTTTTTTATATTCTAATTGTCCCCATTTAGGTTCATTCATTTTCTTCCATCTTTTATAAGCATTGAGGCGAAAATTTTTTAAATAAATAGGTTCATTTTTTTTTGTAGATATACTCTCAACAATGTTTTGATTTAAACCTGGAGGTAAACTCTCAGATTCAATATTGGTATAGAAGCCATATTTATATGGTTGATTTATGAAATTGTCTATAGTCATATTATGATCTAAGTTTTTGATGTTATCGTAAATATTTATGTTTAATATGAATTTTAAATTATATTATATATATTTACATAATTTTAAAGTCAAATCTTGTGAATTATTCATGGATATTAGTAATATATAGCAAGTTATGATTTAATTCTCTAGTATATAATACAGTAGATATTCTATGAATATCATTATATACGTCTTGAATAAATTTCAATATCAAATAAATATAGTATTTCAATCTAAATAGTTTAGTGATTTTTTTCATTCTTACACTAAGTAGTATATGTTTTATTTTTATTCCAATATTTTCTAATATTTGTGAAGCAAAAATAGAAATAAAAATAATTTTTCTTATTGTACTATTTTCATACTGTTTAGATAAATTAAGAAAAGAAAATATTATATCTTCATATGTTGTTGTCATGAATAAAATATTTATAGTGAAAAAATAGTTCATAATAAGTAATACTATCCTGAAATATAATATATGTTTGTTATATGTGTACATAATTATATAATGAATATATGATAGTTTTATTATATAAGTATTGAATTGCAATTTAATTAATAAAAATGTTATATAGATTAGTATAAATAATATATATAAGATATGAAACAAAATTTTTGTATGATTATTGTGTATTTGTTTAATGTATAGAAAAAGAATCCAGTATAAGCATATGCCAATAGTCATATATTTAGAATGACTATATGCTATAACACATAAGTATATAAATAAAAAATAAGTTTTATAGTAGGATTTTAATTTATGTAACCAATTTGTAGGTGAGCAAATATATCGATGAAGTAAAATGCTTTCTATTAAGTTCATATAAGTTTATATTAATGGATATAAATGATTTTTGATTTTATAATTTGTATAATATTAAGGTAGATGGCGAAATTGGTATACGCATCATATTCAAAATGTGACAACTTATAAGTTATGAGGGTTCAAGTCCCTTTCTACCTATATTTTCGGCAATATTAGATACAAAATAATTATATGAGTTTATTAGTTTTAGGTGCAACAGGTACTTTAGGGAGACAAGTTGTTAGACGCGCTTTAGATGAAGGTTTTCAAGTTAAATGTTTTGTTAGAAGTTTTCGTAAGGCTGCATTTCTAAAAGAGTGGGGAGCAGAATTAGTTTATGGAGATTTAAAGTTGCCAGAAACAATACCTCCAACATTATTAGGCATTACAGCAATTGTAGATGCTTCTACTGCAAGAACTTCTGATTTGTATAATGCAGCTAAAATAGATCTGTATGGTAAATATATTTTGATAGAAGCAGCTAAAAAAGCATATATAAAGAGATATGTTTTCTTTTCTATTCTTAATGCTCATCAATATTCTGAAGTACCTCTAATTAAAATGAAAGTGATTATAGAAGATTATTTAATCAAGTCAGGCATAAATTATACAATTTTTAATTTAGCTGGCTTTTTTCAAGGATTAATTACTCAATATGCTTTACCAATTTTGGATAATCAGACAGTTTGGATTACAGATGATGTCAAATTAATTGCATATATGGATACTCAAGATATTGCTAAACTGACTGTTAAAAGCTTATCTTCGGCTAAAACTAAAAATAGAATTTTACCGATGGTTGGTTATAAATCTTGGAGCTCAGTAGAAATTATTGAATTATGTGAAAAGCTATCTGGACAAAGATCTAAAATTTCTCGTATTCCCCTCTTTATTTTACACTTACTTCGTAGATTAACATACTGTTTTCAGTGGAGTTGGAATATATCTGATAGATTAGCGTTTACTGTAGTTTTGACAAATAGTGATAGTTTTAATACATCTATGAGTGAAGTTTATAACCTTTTGCAAATTAATCAAGAAGAAACCGAAAGATTAGAGGATTATTTTAAAGAATATTTTGATAAAGTTATGAAAAAATTAAAAGAAATAAATTATATATCAATTAACCAATCAAATCAGAATATAAACAAAAGTAATTTTTAATTTTATTATGGTACAAATTATATTATGAACATTTTTATTTGTACAGCTTACTTATTAAGTCAACCTAAATTAACAAAAATAAAACATCAAAATTTTTGTTATATATTACTATCTTTGAAAAATTTTTTTGATAATATTCCAAATATTAAAATCAGAGCATTTGCAAAAGGAAAAGCAGCTAAGCAGGTTTTTGATCTCTATAAACAGAAAGATAATATATTGATTGAAGGCTCTATTTATATTAAAAGAATGAAAACTGTAAATAAGAACAAAAAAAAGTCGAAAGTGATCTTTGTTAAAATTCATAAAATTCATAATTTACCTATTTAAATGTATAATAAGCTTATTGACTTATTTTAAGTTTTTACAATTATTATATTAGGATATTAATTATGTTTACTTTAAAAATCTTTGTTTATACGACTGTTATCTTTTTTGTATCTCTTTTCTTTTTTGGTTTTTTATCTAACGATCCTTCTAGAAACCCTAACAGAAAAGATTTAGAATAATCTATATAACTTGATTGCGGTAATAATTAATTAGAGATTTTAATTTCAGACATAAAAGATACAGCTAAATATTTCTGCTTTTCTTTCAATACCGAAATAGTTATTTTGAATTTAGGATTGATTAAATAAATATACTCACAATATACTATTTTTTCTTTTACAGATTCAATTTTTATACAATTATATGTATAAATTTTAAATCTGTAATACTTAATTTGGTCATTTATAATTTTATGTAATTTACCAAACTCAGACTGTTCTTTTCTAAAAAATAAATAGTATGTTTTCTGATTATTTTTCGGATTTTGTAGTTGATAATGATGTACTAGATTACCCTCTACTGGTGATATATTCATATTGTGTATTTCTTTGAGTTTTATTTCTTTTTGATCGTAACTTATTTTATTATGATGAATAAAATAATTAGTTCTTTGGCATATCCACTTTCCTTCTAATCTATCTAAAATATTTTTGTATGTCATTTTATTTTTAAGTGTAATTCAACTAAAATTTGTGCCTATATATATTATATTTTCACATCTATCGTTTGTAAAATATTCAATAAATATAATAGCTTTTTCTTTAAATGGAGTATGTAAATTGATTCCAATACCTGCTTGATTATGATTTTGATATATTAATTTTGATAGGTATATATCAGGCAAATATACAATTTGATATGAGATACTTTTTATATGATTAATCAATAAATATATTGCTATATATTGTGTTAGATATATTTTATATTTGATATTAAATAAGCAATTAGCTGTATTAATTAATTTAGAATTATATGTGCTTTTTTTATGGGTATATTCATCTTTATTATGATTATGCAATAACTTTATAGATATTAATTTTTTAGTAATATCAAATATATTTATTTTCCCAGTGATTTGTATAGTATTTTTATGCAGCCACGGTAAGATGGATAGTATATTAAATACTTGACTGTAGGTGCATGTTATATATGGATATAAATTAATTATGTAATTCATCCATCGATTTGTTATAATATTATCGTAAAATAGCACATGTAAGTATATGGCTAAATACTTTGTAGTATCAGAATATTGAAATGGGATATACTTTAATAGTAATAATAAGTATAGTTCTTTTGAATTTTTTGATTTAGATGTATTGTATGAAGAATGATTATTATTTACTTTTATGTTGTTATAAGAATAATTATAAATTGAAATCAAATGTTTCTCTTCATACTGTATTGCTAATTTTTGAATCGTACTTAATTGATTTTTTTCTAAATTGTATTGTAATGTTATCTTTAAACTGTTTGTTATTATCCTTAGATTTGATGTTTCTTCAAGAGAAAAATTAGAGTTGAGAATTTGTATATAATTATAATTATAAGTAAATTTATAGTAATAGATAATATGATAAGTATATGACAAGTAAATATTAATGTAATCGCTTATAACTTGTAAGAATGATAATTTTATATTTATTGTAGTTGAAGTTGTTGATTGATTTAGTTGAAGTTGTAGATTGTTTATAAAATTCCAATAATGTTTAAACTCTAATATATAAGATCTGAATACTACAAATTTTTTTAGTAAATTTTTGGAATATTTCGATTGAAGTGCTTCTTTAATATATGTTAAAAATATAAAACTGTTTTTTTGCCAAACATTGATACTATCTTGATTATAAATGTATCTTATGTGGTTATTATATAAGCTATATTTTATATATATGATTAATCCTTCTGGAAGAGTAATTACATTGTAAGTACAGTTTTTTATTATTCTTTCTTTTTTTAAAAATGATATACCAGATTCTAATTTATGTAAATTTAATATTTGTTGAGGCAAAATAGTAAGATTCTTTACAATAAAATCATTTAATTGATGAAGGTTTTGTTTTTTTTTAATTTGTCTAGTTTTACATTCTATATGTATAGAATAAATTATACCCTCATTAATTGTAAAATCAAGTTTGTTTACTTGAGGTATAACTTTCATATTAATGCTTGACCATTTATAGCCTCGCAGTAAATACCAAGTATATATTTTATGAATAATATAATTAATTAGTAAGTGGTTTCTAGGTAATCCTAATTGATATTTAAATAAACTTTTTAAAAACTTAGGACATATTTTTAACTTTTTATATTCTTTTATATTTATTTGATTTATAATAGGATATATATTTATATCAAATATAGTATGTTTATATTTTGCATATAATATTGTGTATTTATTAATAACCCTAATAGAACCGGAATTTTTTAATATATGTATATATTTTGCTAAACTTTGACTATTAAGTTTAAAATTTCTTATTCTATTATATTGAGTTTGTTTATAAGGTGTTATATGTTGTAATAAATACTTATTACATCGATTTATTTTTATTCGTGTACGACTTAACTCGAGAGATTGTGATTTTTCTTTAAAGTAAATGTTAGATACCATTGCATAATCATTTGAATAATGTATCTTTTTGAAATTATAAGGTAATGAATAAGCAATAATAAAAACTAAATATAAAAGAATCGATAGCATTTAATGTGTAATCCTGATTAAAAATTATATTTATTGTGTTATTCAATTTATTTAATAATATTTGTTTATAAGGATTTATGCAATTTAATTATATATTAATTTCTTGTTGATTTATATTATTTTATAGCGAACCATGAAATATTGGAATTTAAAAAAATTTAATCAGTCATCTTTAGATAAAACAGGTGTTATACCTAGATCAATTAGTAAACTTTTTGAAAAATTTAAAAAAGAGTTAGATCCAAATGCAGAAGTTGAAGCAATAGAAACATTTAAAGTTGCAAGATATCAAACAGTTACGTCAGTTAAATATCTCGTATTTTTATTTATTATTCCTATTTTTATTAACCAAGTTTCTAAAAGTTTCATTTTTGGTCCTTTTATTAACTATTTATGGAATAGAGATGAACATATTATTTTTCTTAACCAATCACAAGAAGAAAGAGCGTTTGCGGATTTACAAAGGTTTGAAGAAAAGCTGCATTTTGAAATTCTTATTGGTAAGATAGATCATCCTTCTTCAAATTTAATTAACTATAAAATGACAGAAAAAGCCTTAGAGCTAGCTGTAGATTATGCTAATGAAAGTTCTTGTGCTATTAAGAATATCTTAGCAGATTTGCTATCGATAGCTATTTTTATCTCTATTATTATATCTAGTAAAAGACAATTTTCTATATTAAGATCATTTGTGAATGAATTAATATACAGTTTAAGTGATACAGCCAAGGCTTTTCTTATAATATTATTTACCGACATGTTTGTTGGTTTTCATTCTCCTCATGGCTGGGAAGTAATTATAGAAATAATTTTAAGACATTTAGGGTTACCCGAAAGTAGAGATTTTATTTTCGTTTTTATTTCTACATTTCCTGTCGTTTTAGATACTATATTTAAATATTGGATTTTCAGATATTTAAATAAAATTTCTCCTTCAGCTGTTGCAACTTATCATAATATGAATGAGTAAAATACTTGATTTTTTGTATATTTGAGTTTAATATTATTGTTATAAGCATCTGTGGCCGAGAGGCCGAAGGCAGCGGACTCATGTGTGACCCGTTTTTAGGTGTTAACCGTTCTATAATTTATAGATTTTATGTGTTAGCTAACTAAATATCGAATCTTGATAAGTTAATATTATAAAGCAAGATTTGAGTAAACTGTACTTTTTTTGTTGGTTCGAATCCATCTATTCTAAATCATGAATATAATTAGTGAGTTAATTTATTTATATGCCAGCCTTAATTATAAATGAATAAAGCAAACTCATCAAAAAGTTAATATGGTTAGGAAAACAAACCCTTATAAAAAGTACTAATTATTAACATATATTTGATCATAACTATCGAATATATATATTGCCCTTAAGCTTTATTATTATGAGTTAATATAAGTATGATTTTTATTAGCGGCAGTTAGTATATAAAGAGGAACCTACGTTAACAAAGGTTATGAAAAGTACGGAACGGAGAAACTGTTAAGTATAAAATAATATACAAATTGTATAATTAACTATTTATTAAATTTAAGGCAAAAATACAATACTTATCAGCAAGAAGTAATAATAAAGTTATTGATTATAGCAGTTCAAATTATAATTAGAACAGACTTATTACATCTATTAATTGAAATAACACTTAGTTATACGAAATTTATATATAATTATGACTAGTTATATACTTGATACAAGAACTAAATGGAAATATTTACCATGGGATCAAATAAAGCAGAGAGTTTTTGTACTAAAATACAAAATATATCAAGCTTCAAAAATATGTGACAAAAATTTAATATACAAAGCACAAAATAATTTAATCAATTCTAATGAAACCAAAATTATAGCAATTCAATATATATGTAAATCTATAAAGGATACATATATAAATTGGAATAAAGAAAATTATAATATATTAGATGTAGATAAAACACATATTTTTTGTCTTTTATTTGATTGCCAACCGTTAAATAAAATGTATACATCTTTTAGAGATATAATACAAAAGATTGAACAATATATCATCTATTTATGTTTAGAAGCAGAATGGAATGCAAAATTCACATCTATTTTTGATACAAGTATGTACAATCATATATCATCTAGAATAGAAGAAAAGAAACTGATATCTTGTAACTTATATGATATGCAAAATACTCAATTAATGAACTTTAAATATTATATACCAAGTCAATATATCAATATTAGATATATAAAAAAAAGTACAAACGTGTTCATATTTTTTATCTAATATAATAAAATGGTTACGAATACAAAATTTAAATGAACGATGTACAACATCTAGCTTTTCATCTTTTTTAAAGCCGGGTGAATTTATATCTTTTAATTATAGAGTATATATTTTAATATGTAATATATGTTTACATGGAATTGAATGGTTTAATTTCAAATTTGTGTCTATAGCAAAAATAGTATTTAATGCAAACAAGACAAAGATCCTTCGTGATTACATGTTGATGAATTATACAATATGTAATTGTCATAATTCATACTATAGTCAGTATATAAAAAATTTACATATTATATCTGTATCTATACATAGTCATATTAGTCTATATATTAACCAAAATAAAAGATATTTAAAAAATCGAATTTATCATTTTTATTGGGTATTTAAAAAAAAATATAAATTATTAATTTACGATATATATTGGAGTTTAGAATTAAACGAACAAGTATATAATTATCTAATATATGAGTGTAAACATTTGTTGTATAGCAAAGACTCATTACAACGTTTACGTTTGAATAAGCATATACAATTAAAACAATTCATACGAAAATTATTCAGTTTATTAGCCATTTTTTTTGAATATTATAATTTACTAGTGCGTTTTACAATAGTGCAAAAAATGTATAAACTATTTTCTAATATTTTATATTACTGGTACAAAAAAAAGTATAAGAGAATTTGCAAATTACAATTACATAAAAACTGGAATAGTAGATTTTTTGTAAAGTTCATAAGTAATATTAGAGTCAATTTGCTATATATAACATTTTTAAAACAAATTAATAGATAGTAGCCGTATGAAGTGAAAATTTCAAGTACGGTTTTGTAAGAGAGATTTTTAAAGAAATCGACTCTAATAATCCGCCATCTTATTTAGGACGTCGCTGGTTCGAATCCAGCCAGATGCATTTTTCAACTAGTATATCTATAAAGCGGGTAGCGGGAATCGAACCCGCATCATTAGCTTGGAAGGCTAAGGTTTTACCACTAAACTATACCCGCTAATAAATTAATAATATCATATATTTTTAGTTTTAGTAAAAAGTCTTTATATATTACTTAATTTAAGTTCAATTTATGCCTTCAAGTACAACTCCCAAAAATTTTGCTAAAGATGCTGCTTGCTCTTCTATTTCTGATAAAAGTATAGGTTGTCCTACTTGTGTTAAGGGTATCTCTCTTTTATCTTTTGTTTTCAAATAAATTTCTCTCTTAGGGGTTAAACCTTCTTGTATACTGACTTTAATAGAATAGATTTCATTTATCTGATATTTTAGTTGTAAAATACGATTCTTACCTGGAAAACCTAAACGAAATATAGTGATTAATTCAAGATCGCGATTAAATTCATTATAACCTGAGCCTACATTCCAGATAATGGTCAACCATAAAAATAAACTGATTAATATAGCAGTTGTACCGTAAAATATCATAATTACACCTTGAGGTAAAAACAATAAATCCATAGATTTTGTAAAAGGTAATAATTCTATTTTAAAGTAGCTAGATAGACCAGCTAAAAAAAAGCTTAATCCTCCTAGAAAAATGATTGTAGCCCAAAAATAATTACTAATCCGTCGAGATCCTAATATTTTATCTGTCTTAATTTGAGGCATTGTGTACACAGTTTTTTAATATAAAAGTTTAACTAATTTTTTGCTTAAGTACCAAAAGCAAATCTTTTGATACTATATATATTTTTTTGATAAATGCTTATATTAATTTAATTGATTGCAAACCAAAATATAAGCTCAGTGCTAATCCAGTAAATATAGTCGTAAATAATATGTAACTAATCAAAATGTACATAATATCGTTAAAACTCCTTTCGTAATTGATTAATTAAGATATATAGATTTATTAATATAATTGGGACTATATGCAATAATAAGACTATTATAAAATATAATTAATAACTATTGATAATAAAATAATACTAATTATGTGTATAGATATGAATATATCGAATTTAGTATAATAAAATCAAGTTTATAAATTATTATATAAATTTCATAGATCATATCTAATTATATATTATTTATTTCTTCTGGAGATGCAGAATTATGTCAGATTTTGTTCAATCATATAATAATGATCCTTTTGTAGGTAACTTATCAACTCCTGTAAGTACTTCAACATTTACAAAAGGCTTATTAAGTAATTTACCTGCTTATAGAAGAGGTCTTTCTCCTCTATTAAGAGGTCTGGAAATAGGTATGGCTCATGGCTATTTTTTAGTTGGCCCTTTTGATAAATTAGGTCCTTTAAGAAATACAGATGTTGCCTTATTATCAGGTTTTTTATCCGCTGTAGGATTAATTATTATTTTAACTGTATGCTTATCAATGTACGGCAAGGTTTCATTTGACAAAAATGATTCACAAGATATATTAAACACATCAGAAGGATGGGGGCAATTCACAGCAGGTTTCTTGGTTGGAGCTGTTGGAGGTTCAGGTTTCGCTTATTTACTTCTAGCAAATATACCTGTTTTACAAAATCTTGGACTAAGTTAGGGTGTGAAAAATTAATAATATTAATTAAGCGAGAAAATAATTTCACTAATTATGGTTTAAGCTAGTAAGGGGACTTGAACCCATAACCTGCTGATTACAAATCAGCTGCTCTACCAATTGAGCTATACTAGCACTTTAAGATGGTATTATATAAAATTTACTAATACCATCTTATTTAATTATCTTAAATATTCATTAGCTACTTTTCATCTCTATCTTGAGTTTTGACATCTATAGAACTTGAATTACAATCTATATAGTAATGAATTGTTTCATCAAAGCAGGTAGATGACCAACCTATAGGTGTTTCTAACGATAAATCATCTACATTTGAATCATTGTTTATATTATTAATATATTGTAGTGATTCCATAATAGTTTCTCCCTTTACTCTCTAATTTATTAGTATAGTGTATTATACATACTATCACAATTCACCTCAATTGTCACTACTTGTAGTTGATTTTTTATAGAAAATATAGACTTATATTTTAAATTTATGTAAAGATTTCATTGCTTTTGTGCATACTCTAATTTTAATCCAGTGTTTTTGCTTATATGACCATATTTTTTTAGTTTGTAGATTAATATTTTGTATTTTTTTAGTTCTTACGTGAGAATGTGAAATCTTATACCCATTATTTGATCGTTTATGTGTTAACATACATTTTTTTACCATATTGTTATTTTCACCCCTTAATCTATATGTAAATTATATTGACTGTTCCTATTGATTGCTATTTTTAATATACTTATTTAGAGTAGTTGCAAGAGTCGATTTAGGAACAGCACCAATTACAGTGTCAACTCTTTGACCTTCTACAAAAATCATAAGTGTAGGTATGCTCCTTATACCGTATTCAGTAGTTGTGCTAGGATTTTCATCTGTATTAAGTGTAACAACTTTAAGTTTATCTTGATATTCATTAGCTATTTGATCTATAACTGGTGCAACCATACGACATGGACCACACCAAGGAGCCCAAAAATCTACTAACACTGGACAACTTGATTTTATTACTTCTTCATTAAACGAAGCATCAATAACTTGTGGTACAGACAATTTATTTATCTCCTTTATTTCTTACTTGAAAAATATTAGCACAAAAAATACTGCATTTACCAATATAGGTATTTGATTATATAGATTTTTTATATTATATATTTTTTGGCATTAATAAAAATTATCATTACTATAAATAATTTTGCAATTATTTGATTCATATATAATGTTAAATTTATATATAAGGTTAATTCAACATAATAATATGAGTATACTCATATTATGAAACGAAGTTAATATTAAGGTACTAAATATTCTTTATTCTAATATTGACTATTCAACCAACAACCTAATGATACTGCCTTAAATTCAAGGAGGAATAAATGTCGCAATCTGTAGAAGAACGGACAAGAATTAAAAATGAACGTTATGAGTCTGGTGTAATTCCATATGCAAAAATGGGATATTGGGACCCTGACTATGTAGTTAAAGATACGGATGTACTAGCTCTATTTCGTGTGAGTCCACAGCCAGGAGTTGACCCAGTAGAAGCTTCTGCTGCAGTCGCAGGTGAATCATCTACAGCTACTTGGACTGTTGTATGGACAGATTTATTAACAGCTTGTGACTTATATAGAGCTAAAGCATATAAGGTAGATGCTGTTCCAAATACTACAGATCAGTATTTTGCTTTTATTGCATATGATATAGACTTATTTGAGGAAGGTTCGATCGCTAACTTAACAGCTTCAATTATTGGTAATGTATTTGGTTTTAAAGCAGTAAAAGCTTTACGATTAGAAGACATGCGTATACCAGTTGCTTACTTAAAAACTTTCCAGGGACCTGCTACTGGTTTAGTCGTAGAACGTGAGCGTATGGATAAATTTGGTCGTCCGTTTTTAGGTGCAACAGTTAAACCTAAATTAGGTCTGTCTGGTAAAAATTACGGTAGAGTTGTATATGAAGGTCTTAAAGGTGGATTAGACTTCCTAAAAGATGATGAAAATATCAACTCTCAGCCTTTCATGCGTTGGAAAGAAAGATTTTTATACTCAATGGAGGGTGTAAATAGATCAATTGCGGCAACTGGTGAAGTTAAAGGACATTATATGAATGTTACAGCTGCTACAATGGAAGACATGTATGAAAGAGCTGAATTTGCTAAACAATTAGGAACTGTTATTATCATGATTGACCTTGTTATTGGTTATACAGCAATTCAAACTATGTCTATATGGGCACGTAAAAATGATATGATTTTACATTTACATCGTGCTGGTAATTCAACATATTCTCGTCAAAAAATCCATGGAATGAATTTCCGTGTTATCTGTAAATGGATGCGTATGGCTGGTGTAGATCATATCCATGCAGGTACTGTAGTTGGTAAGCTTGAAGGTGATCCACTAATGATTAGAGGTTTCTATAATACTTTATTAATGACGCATTTAGATATCAATCTACCTCAAGGTATATTCTTTGAACAAGATTGGGCTTCTTTACGTAAGGTTACCCCTGTTGCTTCAGGCGGTATTCACTGTGGACAGATGCATCAGTTATTAGATTACTTGGGTAATGATGTTGTTCTTCAATTTGGAGGAGGCACAATTGGCCATCCAGATGGGATACAAGCTGGAGCAACAGCTAATCGTGTAGCTTTAGAAGCTATGGTAATAGCTCGTAATGAAGGTCGCGATTATGTTGCAGAAGGCCCACAAATTTTACGTGATGCTGCTAAAACATGTGGACCATTACAAACAGCTTTAGATTTATGGAAAGATATTACTTTTAATTATACTTCTACAGATACAGCTGATTTTGTAGAAACTCCAACAGCTAATGTATAGTATGTATCTATTCTTTATCTTGTGATCAGATTTATTTTCATAATATTATTAAGGAGTTTTTAATAGTGAGATTAACACAAGGAACTTTTTCTTTCCTTCCAGACCTGACAGATGATCAAATCACTAAACAGGTTGAGTATGCTATGAAGCAAAATTGGTCTATTAGTATTGAATATACTGAAGATCCGCATCCACGTAATAATTATTGGGAATTATGGGGATTACCATTATTTGATATTAAGGATCCTGCAAGTGTACTATTTGAAATAAACAGTTGTCGTAAGCAGTATCCGAATTTATATATCAAATTTAATGCATTTGATAATACTAGAGGAACAGAAAGTTGCGTACTATCGTTCATCATTAATAGACCAGCTTATGAGCCAGGTTTTGAGTTAGTTAGAACAGAAGATGTTGGTAGAAATCAAAGATACAGTTTCCGTAGTTATGCAACAGCTAAACCAGAGGGTTCTAGATATTAATTTAAATTAACAATGAAAAAAGAGATTAACAAAGTTAATCTCTTTTTCCATTATTATATATGATAATTAAGTTACCTTACAGAAAAATAAAAATATGATTGATAATACTTTAGTAAATTTACAAGAAGAATATAATAAAACTCAAATACAAGAAGTTTTAGATGAGTTGCAACAAGAACTGGTGGGTCTTCAACCGGTAAAAACAAGAATTAAAGAAATAGCCGCTTTATTATTAGTTGATAGATTAAGAAATAACCTAGGATTAGTATCTGGAAGCCCGGGATTACATATGTCTTTCACTGGTAGTCCTGGGACAGGAAAAACAACAGTAGCTATGAAGATGGCTGACATTTTACATAGGTTAGGTTATATCCGAAGGGGTAATTTAATGACTGTAACTAGAGATGATCTTGTTGGTCAATATATCGGGCACACAGCCCCGAAAACTAAAGAAGTGCTTAAGCAAGCTATGGGAGGAGTTTTATTTATTGATGAAGCTTACTATCTTTATAAACCAGACAATGAAAGAGATTACGGAGCAGAAGCTATAGAAATTTTACTGCAAGTTATGGAAAATCAAAGGGATGATTTAGTAGTTATTTTTGCTGGTTATAAGGATAGAATGGACAAATTTTATGAATCGAACCCAGGTTTATCATCGAGGGTAACGAATCATGTAGATTTTCCAGATTATACAGCCGAAGAACTATTGGCTATAGCTAAACTTATGTTAGAAGAACAACAATATCGTTTTGCGCCGGAAGCAGACGAAGTTCTGTTAGAATATGCTGGAAGACGTATGAAGCAACCTCACTTTGCTAATGCTCGCAGTATACGTAATGCAATTGACAGAGCTAGAATGAGACAAGCAAATAGAATTTTTATTAGTGGAGATAAAATTTTAACCAAAAATGATTTAGTAACAATTAAGGCAGAAGATATATTGAAAAGCCGTTTGTTTACTCAATAAACAATAATCGTATTTGTAATTTATTTTATTGACAAAGTATGGCTTTTCATATACCATTAGTTTTAATAGATATTGCGGCGATATAGCCAAGTGGTAAGGCAGGGGATTGCAAATCCTTTATCCCCAGTTCAAATCTGGGTGTCGCCTACTAAACTGATTATAAAATATGATTGGGGATGTGGTGGAATGGTAGACACAACAGACTTAAAATCTGTTGATTTTTTAATAATCGTGAGGGTTCAAGTCCCTCCATCCCCAATAGAATAATATAATTAATATATTAATTTACATAAACTGATAATATTTATTATGTGTATATGTGTAAACTGTAGGCATGTTCATAATTGCGTAACCTATCATCTAATCCAGAAACAACATAATTACCGATATAATGAGAAAATAATTAATAATTATTTCATACCAAAAGAAGCATTAATTAATATTAATGCTAATTATAGTGATCAAAATATATGGTTTGACTGGGATTTAGTAGAATGTTTATCATTTGTCGAAATTCCTGGTTATTGGATAACTTAAAAATATCTTTTTTAAGTTGCACTTATTACATCTTCATAACTATGATAAAGAATACTTGTTTAAACTTGCTTTTAGTATTTCTGTATTTACATTCGATGTTCTAATTAATGCAATTCTGCCTGTGCGAGCAATTTCAATAATACCGTATTGTTTCAATAAATTTTCAATGGCAACCATTTTTCCTGGATCACCCGTAACCTCTAAAATTAAATATTCATGAGCCATATCAACAACTTTTGCTCTAAATATATTAGCAATTTCTAATATAGATGATCTGTTTTTTAACATAGCACGAATTTTTATCAAAACTAATTCTCTTTCTACAGAAGGTATATCTGTAATATTTTGAACTTTTAATATATTTATTAATTTATATAATTGCTTAGTTAATTGCTCTATTGTTCTGTTATCACCATTTACTATCATAGTAATTCTGGAAATACCCGCTTGCTCTGCCGGGCCAACAGCAAGACTTTCAATATTAAAGCCACGTCTAGCAAATAACCCAGCAATTCTAGATAAGACTCCTGCTTCATCTTCTACAAGAACAGATAAAGTATGTTTCATAAAGTATCTCCTGATTTTTAATAAGTTTTTAACAAACTCACAATTATTGTTATTTCTAATTACCTATGTAATGTTATAATAATTTGCATATATTTCAAAACATTATTTATAAACCCAAAAACAGGCAACTCACTATCTGTGTTAGATAAATCGAAAAAAGAAAGGAAAAGAAATAATGATATAGAACCATTAATAAATGCACAAATTAAGTATAACCAAGTGCGTTTAATTGATGTTTCTGGATCTCAATTAGGTATATACTCATCTAGTGAAGCTTTAAGCATGGCATTTAATGCAGGTTTAGATTTAGTATTAATTAGTGAAAAATCTAATCCTCCTGTATGTCGTATAATAGATTATGGAAAGTATAAGTTTACCCAAGAAAAAAAAGCTAAAGAAGCGAAGAAAAAGCAACACAATGTTACAATCAAAGAAGTGAAGATGAGATACAAGATAGATGTACATGACTATAATGTACGGATCAGTCAAGCATTACGTTTTTTACAAGCTGGTGATAAAGTTAAAGCTAATGTGATATTCAGAGGTAGAGAAATACAGCATGCTAAATTAGCTATTGAACTATTAAATAAAATGGCGAACGATTTAAGTCATATAGCAGAAATTCAACAACCTGCTGCAAAAGATGGAAAAAATATGATTATGATTTTATCACCTAAAAAGCTATGATAATAATCAATTATATATTGTATAAATTATAATCTATCTTTTATTTTATTTATCTTATCTATTCCGTTAGATAAACATAATTTGTATATAATATTAATAATAAGGACAAAGAAATGTCTCGTTATAGAGGACCTAGGCTACGAATATCTAGAAGATTAGGAGATTTACCTGGATTCACACGAAAAACTTCAAAAAAACTTGCTCCTGCAGGTGAACATGGTCAACAGTCACATAAACCTTCAGAATATTCTTTAAGATTGGAAGAAAAACAAAAGTTAAGATTTAATTACGGATTAAATGAAAGACAGTTGTCAAAATATGTTAAAACAGCTAAGAAAGTTCCTGGCTCAACTGGCTTAATATTATTGCAAATTTTAGAAATGAGGTTAGATAATATCATATTTCGCTTAGGACTTTCACCAACTATTCCAGCTGCAAGGCAATTAGTTAATCATGGTCATGTTTTAGTGAATAATCAAAAAATATCTATATGTAGCTATCAATGTAAACCGGGTGATATTATCCAAATACAAGCTAAAAACTCATCACAAAATTTAGTAAAAAAATATTTAAGTTTTCCTACTTTAGCAAGTATACCTAATCATTTAGAATTAGATACAAAAATGCTAAGTGGAAAAGTCAATGCTGTAGTCGAGCGAGAATGGGTTGCTTTACAAATGAATGAACTATTAGTTGTAGAATATTACTCAAGAAAGTAATACATATAATATAATCAAAATAGTAATAAAAATTACTTACCAATTTATAGGTTGTCTACTTGTTAATGACCAAATAATTCTCTGACTAAGTATTTTTAAACCCAAAAACTTATTAGAGAATATTCGTTGTATTTTATTTTTATTCTTAACAAATTTATAGTGCTTTATAAAATCATACGATTTTTGAGAAGGGACAAATAAAATATTTTTTGTTTTTATTTCCTGATTATATTCTTGTGTTTTAATAAAATCTTCAAGATTATATACAATAACTTTAGGTTTACTTGGTATTATATAATCTGTTTTTGTACGTTTAAATTGATTCCAAGCCTTTAATAAAGTTGTATAATTAGTAAATATAGCTTTATATTCAATTGAATTATTAGACCTATAATTATAATAGTAGTTTAATAATTGCACTTTATTCGCTTTTTTATTGTATGCAAAAAAAGGTTCAACCATATATATGGGTTGTCCTTGAAAAAAATTTTTACTATATTGTTGATATTTATGAAACTTTAAATTTCGGTAATATCTATATTTGTATAGAAGTTTAGATATTTCTTCAAGATCAGCTATTAATCGAAATTGTAAATTTTTTACACTTATTCGGTTTAATTTATAATAAGTAGACAAATTGCTCGAAAAAAGAGTTAATTGATTTGTCTGATTTGAAGTAGTATGTTTACCTTTTATATGATTAGCGTATTCTACAGCATCTGTCGGATGTACGAAAAACAACCCATAATATAGAGGAAGTGCCTTATAATCTTTAATAAATTTACTACAATACCATTTGTAAATTTTATCTACAGAATTTAGATTACCTGTATTATCATCCGAAGAATCAGCTAATACTATCTGATTCAAATTATTTGTTATTGTAAATAAAGGAAGAGGTTGATTTTGCAAATGATTTATAAATGTAAATTCGTTTTTATTTGATGATAAAATGTCTTTATCAAATAATGCAAAACTCCATTTGCTTGGTAAAGGGAAGTTAAAACCTTTTCTCCAAACATAAGAAATATAGTGATTATTATTTGCATTTATGTCACTAGAATTCAAACATGCCTCAATTCTACCCGACAGTAAAGCCCTACTAAAATCAAGCAAAAATTTTTTTTGTTCATTTTTATGAATTAAAATACCTTCTAATTTCAATTGATTAGTATATTTTTCTGAATTACTGCCTGAAACGGATAAAAAAATTTTTTCTTGCCAATATTTATTAACTAATTTACTTATAAATGGACGATAAACCAAAGACTTACTCATTGTTGGAAGATGAGAATCATAACTAGATGAAAAAACATTTTTTGCAAATAACAAAGAATGTAAATGGGTATTAATATAGTACATAATTAGAAAATGAGTTAGATATAAAAATCATATATAAAATTACGAGATAAAGATAAAATTATATTTTGTATAAATATTAATTAACAATAATAAACATTATGTCTTAATATTATTATTAAATTCAGAATATATTAAAAATAATTATGGAACTGGCGGGAATTGAACCCACGTCCATAATAATATATTATACATCATTTCATTATATTACTAATTATTAGATAAGTAATATAACTTAAGAAAGATATGATTTAATATTATAGGAATTTATTACTTATCTTCATATATTAATTTCTTGATTAATATTAACGAAAGAGCAACCAATTTTAATATATCAAATAAATGTATAGGTTTACACTATTTGAATTCTAATAAAAAGTATGTGGTTATAGGATTTTCATTTAATAAAATAAAT
Organism: Gracilaria domingensis; assembly: GCA_022539475.1. Taxonomy (NCBI): domain Eukaryota; phylum Rhodophyta; class Florideophyceae; order Gracilariales; family Gracilariaceae; genus Gracilaria; species Gracilaria domingensis. The sequence continues at coordinate 61,381 of CM040116.1, read as the reverse complement.
GTTATCAATTTAAGCACAAACTAATTTTCTAGATAAAGGTAATATGTTATTTTTAGCATTTATTATTAGTATTAATAAAGCTATATTTATAGCATAATATATAATATATTATATGTAGAAACCTTACAGTCCCTCTTTTTCTTTAACAGAATATAAGTGAATATTAACACTTTATATTATACAACAATAAAATAAAATTTTTTATAGTTTTTGTTGATAACTCAACTAATTAAACCAAGACTCTTTCTACTCAGATAAAAATTCAAATTCTTTTTTAATTATTAATTTTTATCTAATTTTATATATAAGTACAATATAATTAGTTATTGAAAAGATAGCAAATACATTCTTCGTTTGTACCGAATAAGCATGGAAGGACTTGAACCCTCGACTTTCAGAATCGGAATCTGACACTCTATCCTCTGAGTTACATGCTCTACTTGCAGTTATTTGATTTAATATATTACAAAATATCTATAAACTTTTTATAAATTACTATAAATTGTATCATAAAATTTAAATCATATAAATAGTTGAAATTTATATAATATATTAAGATATACACGATATATCTAAATATCTTAATAGTTAACTCTGAGTATAGTTTTGAGATAACAATAAACATAAATTCGCTTTATATAATTCTTTAGATATATATTGTATATGTTGTATAGATAACAAATTTATACATTCATGTTGAGTCATTAATTGGTTAATTGAAGTATAATCATATGCCGTTAAACAAATAGGATAACTACAAAAATTTAAATTGTTGTTTCGGAAGACAAAGCATGCAATTGTATGATGATTTATAATTTTAATTATACAATAAGAAGAATCCATCGAATATACGATTATATTTTATGTTTGTTAGCATTTTATTATACTATATATTTTATATTTCTAAATTATAAATAGTAACACAATATATCAAAATGATTAAAATGAATTATAATATCTATGTTAGTTCAACTTGATAGGAGATATAAGTAATGCAAGATGCTATTACTACAATTTTAAATCGATATGATTTAACAGGAAAATATTTAGATAAAATAGCAATAGAAGAATTAAATAGTTACTTCGTAACAGCTTCAAATAGAATTAAAGTAACAGAAATTATCAACTGTAAGGCTGCTAAAATAGTTAAAGAGGCTGCTACACGATTATATGAAGAACAACCAGAACTTTTAAGGCCTGGTGGTAATTCTTATACAACTAGAAGATATGCTGCTTGCTTACGTGATATTGAATATTATTTAAGATATGCAAGCTATGCAATAGTTGCTGCAAACACTAATATTTTACAAGAACGAGTTTTAGACGGACTACGAGATGTATATAACTCGTTGAGCGTACCAATTGCACCAACTGTTAGAAGTATAAAACTGTTACAAGATATCATAGAAGAAGAAATAAAATCACAAAATATTGATGCAATAAAATTTGTTGTTGAGCCATTTCAATATATGATTAAAAGTTTGAGTGAACAGGATCTATAAATCATCCTATTATAATAAGTATTGTAAACAATATCAATTAATACAAATATTTGATCTGTATATAATTGATTTTTACATTTATATAGATCAAAAATATATTAATTAAGAAATAAAAAATGCTCAAAGAAAATTTTAATGCAGTAATAATTCAGTTAATTAGCCTATTTTTAGGTTTTTTTTGTCCACAGTTTTTTCGACTATTCCATCACAAACAGGTGATTGGGCAATAATAGCAGGATCTATAATAGTAGCTATTAATGAAATTACAAGTAAAAACATATATAAATATTTAAGAAGGAATCATAAATTTCTTCGTTTATATGTACTCAATTATATTCGAATAGGTATTATTTATGGATTATTTGTAGATGCTTTTAAATTAGGTAGTTAAAACCAAGTGCCAAAAATTATAAAACCACTAGAACAATGACATTTGTACACATCTTAAAATATAATTTTTAAGACAATTCTTAAATATATTAACTTAGAATTGTCTAAATACTAAAAAGTTACATTTATGTTGATTATTAAAGAAACATTTTTACATTTTTTCTAGAAATGTTTGTAATAACTAAATATCATTAACCATATTTAAAAATAAAGCTGGATCCCCTGCTTTTGGCTGTTGTTCTTGAGGTCGAAATTTTCTCACAGGTCCAGCCCATAATAGTTGTGGCATCCCTTGTTTAATGGCAAAATTTTTGCCCATACGAGGAGTTTTTAAATTAAAAGGTACCTCACCTTTACTTCTTTGTGCAATCACTCTTCTCCTTTGATAAGGAACTGTATTATCACCAAAATTTTCTATATACTCATCACTACTCAATAACATATTGACAAAAGTTTTCAAACCTTTGGAAGCAATTATAATTGAAAAAGCCAGTTTTTCTCTTTGATTATATATGTCTCTTCCTAATACTCTTTGAATACACATTTCTACAAAACGGTAATTATTATTCACATTGTAATTAAAAGTAAGGAATGGTTCGGATAACAACAATCCCTTGATAAAATCTTTGACTTTAATTTGATTAAACCTTAATTGTGACTCTAAAAAAGGTTGAGCTGTTCTACTTAAAATTTGATGCTCACTAAATATTTGGCGATAAGCAGCCCAAATTATTTCATCCATCTCCTCTGCTGCTGGAACATCATCTGTACTATATATTTTAGGCTGCTCTTCACCTGGCAAGTATTCAAAGCCATCTACCCTTTGATTTTGTGTAGATAATGAATAATTTAGTAAAGGTATAGACATAAAACCTCCTAATTGATCTTATAGACAAAATATTGACTTCAATTTATATAAGATATGTACATATTATAGCAGTGTGATTTGTATGACACACTTTTGTAACCATAATTTTAAGCTATATATTAATTATATACATATTTATAATACAATATTATACTGGAATTAATAAACCAAATGATTTTGAATCAACTGATATTAGTAAAATCTTCTTGATTATAATTATTTAAAGTTTAAACTCTATATTTTTAATTATTATTAGGTAAGAATTAATAAGTAATATGGATACCAAAAACCCATTAACTCTTGAACAAGAATTCAAGCTGACTATCTATCGTAAAAAAGTTGATCAACTAAGCGATAAACAAATTAGAAAACATCTGATATTAACTTTGAAGCAAATGATAATCAAAGATAATATAATTAAATATTTTATTAAAAATTCTCTATCTTAACTCATCTAAATATATTCTATTAAATTGGAAATATTAAATAATATTAATTTGTTATAGATATAACTGCTTGAATATCTTATATTGTATCAGCGATACTAATACATCAGCTGAAAAGTATAACAGCTGAAACAGCTAAGTCCTTTATATTAAAATTTAAGGAGAGCTATATGCTTGATGGATTTTCTAGAGTTGTAATGAATGCAGATGCTAAAGCTGCTTATGTTGGTGGCAGTGATCTACAAGCTCTTAAAACTTTTATTTCAGAAGGTAATAAACGATTAGACGCTGTTAATTCTATTGTTTCTAATGCTAGTTGTATCGTTTCAGATGCTGTATCAGGAATGATTTGCGAAAACCCAGGACTTATAGCTCCTGGAGGCAACTGCTATACTAATCGTAGAATGGCAGCTTGCTTACGCGACGGAGAAATTATTTTAAGATATATTTCTTATGCTCTTCTGGCAGGAGATGCTTCTGTTCTAGAAGATCGCTGCTTAAATGGCTTAAAAGAAACTTATATTGCTCTTGGAGTTCCTACTAACTCTTCTGTAAGAGCTGTTAGTATTATGAAAGCTGCTGCTGTTGCATTTGTTACCAATACAGCTTCTAAAAGAAAGATTGAGATAGCTAGTGGAGATTGTTCTGCACTATCTTCAGAAGTTGCTAGTTATTGTGATAGAGTATCTTCTGCTATTTCCTAAATAATATTGAGTATATAAAAAGATTCAAGATAACCTACAAATATATTAATCTACAGGAGATCAATTAATGAAATCAGTTATTACTACTGTAATTAGTGCAGCTGACGCTGCTGGGCGCTTTCCATCTAGTTCAGATCTTGAATCTGTACAAGGTAATATTCAACGCGCTGCTGCAAGATTAGAAGCAGCAGAAAAACTAGCTGAAAATCATGAAGCAGTTGTAAAAGAAGCGGGTGATGCTTGTTTTGGTAAATACTCTTACTTAAAAAGTGCCGGTGAAGCTGGAGAAAATCAAGAAAAAGTTAACAAATGTTATAGAGATATAGATCATTATATGAGATTAGTTAACTATTCACTAGTTGTAGGTGGCACTGGCCCTCTTGATGAATGGGCTATCGCTGGTGCTCGTGAAGTATATCGCACATTAAATCTTCCAACTGCAGCTTACGTTACGGCTTTTATATTTACTCGTGATAGATTATGTGTTCCTAGAGACATGTCTGCACAAGCAGGAGTAGAGTATGCGAGTGCATTAGATTATATTATTAATTCTTTATCATAATTTAATACAATATATAAATAAATCATCATCTAGTAATCAAACTATATTATATGAGATAACTTGATTGATATTTAAAACAACCAAAATTAAATATTTTAATTTTGGTTGTTTTTTTATAATAACTTATTGATTAAGTATTTTAAGAATAATATTAAATTAATGTATGATATATTTATGATTAATTTGAATTAATCTGAATAAATATTATGAATAGGATATTAATGGAAAACAATTGTATTAATATATCTTTCGCACTGTTTCTTATAAACTTAATGATATATTGGATTAATATAGCGTTCAAAAAATCAAAAGTTTTATATAAATTAGGTACTCTAATTACCATTAGCATAAATCTATTACTTAGTGCTTCTTTAAGTTTAAGATGGATATATAATGGCTATTTCCCTTTAAGTAATTTATATGAATCATTAATTTTTCTAACATGGGCACTAAATTTCTTACAATTAATATTAGAACAACAAAATAAAAGCCCATTCATAGGCTCTATTACTACACCAATAGGTTTATTTACTATAGGATTTGCAAGTCTTTCATTGCCCGAAAATATGCAAGAAGCTTCTCCACTAGTTCCAGCACTCAGATCTAACTGGTTAATGATGCATGTTAGTATAATGATGATAAGTTATGCAACACTAATACTGGGTTCTTTATTGTCTATTCTATTTCTTATTTTATATAATATAAGAAATAGAGCTAACAATAATATGCAGTTAAATAGCTATACACAACAATTAAGTAGAATCAATCTTCTACAAAGTATAGACAATTTAAGTTATCGAGTAATTGGACTCGGCTTTCCTTTACTAACTATTGGAATTATAGCTGGAGCTGTATGGGCTAATGAAGCTTGGGGTTCTTATTGGAGTTGGGATCCTAAAGAAACATGGGCTTTAATAACTTGGCTAGTATTTGCAGCATATTTACATTCAAGATTAAATAAAGCATGGAAAGGTGAAAAGCCTGCTATTTTGGCTTCTATTGGATTTGCAGTTGTATGGATCTGCTACTTAGGAGTTAACTTTTTGGGCCAAGGTTTACATAGTTATGGTTGGTTTTTATAAAAAGAAATATATTATGTTAATTCTTGTCTAATTTTTAGAGAAGTATATGAGATCAACATATAATATAAAATATACTATTTATTAAAATAATATCTAACACAACAATGAATACACAAACTTTAATTAGTATTATTCCACATACATCTTCTTGGTCTATATCAAGTTCAATCATTATGATTATTTGTAATCTATTATGTATAGGGCTAGGAAGATATGCTATAAAAGTTAGAGGACTAGGCCCTTCTATCCCTACTTTAGGTTTACAAGGATTTGGTCTTCCTGAACTATTGGCAACAACAAGCTTAGGACATATTGTTGGAGCTGGTACAATTATTGGCTTAAGTAGTATAGGAATAATAAATTAATAATTAATATAGTACGCTTTGTCATTATTACATCTCCAAATACTATATTATGCAAAAATAATTCTAAGATCCTTCATAGAAAGTTCCTATTTTGCGAAACTTATTATATCTCAGTTTTTTTCTATCAGATGGTAAAAGTTTTAATAGAATTTCTAATTCAGCTATTAAAGACTCTTTTAAAATATATGCTGCTTGAGAAGGATTAGCCTGAGATCCACCTATAGGCTCTTTTACTACTTTATCAATTATACCCAATATTTCCAAATCAGCAGAAGTGATTTTCAATGCCTCTGCTGCATCTAAAGAGCGCTTACTATCTTTCCATAAAATAGCTGCACAAGCTTCAGGAGTCGCTACAGTATATACTGCATATTCAAGCATTAAGATTTTATCACCTATTCCTATTCCTAAAGCACCTCCTGAACCACCTTCTCCCAAAATTGTACAAATAATAGGAACATCTAATGAGAACATTTCTCTAAGATTTACAGCAATAGCCTCACCTTGACCTAATTTTTCTGCTTCCATACCTGCCCATGCACCAGGGGTATCAATAAAAGTTAAAATAGGAAAATTAAATTGATTTGCATGTTGCATTAAACGTAAAGCTTTACGATAACCTCCTGGGGATGCCATGCCAAAATTTCTTAGTACATTATCTTTAGTATCTTTACCTCTTTGATGACCAACAAAAATAACCGTATGATTATTTAATTTACCTATACCACCGACTAAAGCAGGATCATCTGCTCCCCCTCTGTCTCCATGCAATTCAAGCCATTCATTCATGATATAAGGCACGTAGTCTAAAGTTGTTGGCCTATCTGCTTGACGTACTAAATGTAATCTCTGTAAAGGAGTCAAAGACTGAAACACGTCATATTTTAAAATAGATAGTTGTTCTGTAAAGAAAACTAACTCTTGATCTAAAGAAACTTTTTGATGAATAGATATTTTACTTAACTGCTGTATCTGGTATTCTAATTCTATTATAGGTCTTAAAAAATCCAAGGATAAAGCTTTACGAGTTGTCATAATAAATAAAATAATAACTTAAAAATAACGATTTATAAATTATATTTGCTAGTCTATATCTGACTAAAAAATAGTTGATATAAATAATCATAAATTAAAATAGCTGTATCAACTATAACATTTGTAAATTCTATAAATTCATTGGAAATATAAATTGTGTTATGCAATAATATATTTACCAAATTAAATAATACAGGATCATCAAAACGTTGAGAAATTCTTGTTGCAGCTCTCAATAAATCATCATAGTTTAATCCTCTCTCACCTCTTATATAATCATAATGACATAAAAATAAAGATTTTACACAAGATTCAGCAAATACATTTGTACTTTCTGTATCTTGACTACTTATATTCTGTAAAGGAGTTATATCAACTACTGTATCATTTAATAAGCCAGTCTGAGTTGTTTCAACTAAAGAATTTTTTGGAATTAGTATAGAAGACATATTAATGTTTATCTTAATAAGTACATAATTATATTTAACCTGAATTTTATTAACATAACCAATATTAATACCTCTCATTAGAACTTCCGATCCTTCTTTTAAACCATATCCATTATGAAATAAAACAAAAAAAGAATAGCCAGTTTTTTTTTATATTTAGAACAAAAGGCATAATAACTACGATAAATACAAAAACATAGAATATAATCACATTACTTAAATATTTCCACGTTTGATTTAATTTCGCTTTAATCATAAGAATCTCAACTATAACTTGTAAACGTTAAACATAAAAATAAAATCTTTGGTAATGACATCAATTAACAAGCTATATAGTTAATATCATGCATATGAAATAAATAAGGGCTTACTATAAATGTATTAGTGGAAGCCTCAATAGAGCATACTATTTCATAAATATATACAGCCATATCATAAATTATATCATAGTTAGATATTGCAGAACCTATGCCTACAGCAGAAGCATCATACGATAATGCTGCAGGGGCGGATAAACAATTTATACCAGAAGCTGCTAATAGGTATATCAACATACTTAGACATCACATAACTCGAAGAAATTGTAGAAGAAGCATTATTCATTGATGTAATAATACTACAATTTCGATTATAACTATTATTCTTTGTTGAGTAACCTTCTGTCTGTATTATAGAAACACCTATTTTCTCAAGAAGAACTGCAAGACGAATTTGCTCAGAAGAAAAAAAAATTTTTCTATTATAAAACACATCAAAATTACCTATTTCTACAATATCAGCACCTTTCGTAACACAATTTAATAATTCCAACGGTTCTATTAAAGAAACACATAATGGAAAGCTAGTTACAGATTTAACTATAGATATTATTTTAGGATTGGCAACGATATCAATATAACTAGCTTGACCGATTTCTGCTGCTTTTACTATCTTAAGTATAGAATCAATTGAGAAATTATTTAATCTAGTTATAATTTTTACTGCTTTTTGTTTGGAAATTTTTTGCTGCAATTCGAATGGTAATAAATTTTTCATGGTTGAAAAAGTAATAGTTTAGGTCTTAAAATCACAATATTAATGAATTTATCATTTACATTAAAATATTTAGAAAATGACTCTATTAAATTATTATAATTTTTACTGTATATAATAATTAATAGACTCACTTTATAAAGTAATATAATTATTTAGTACTATCAAAATCTAATATGCTAACCCCATACTACGTGTAGTTTCAGCACCTAAATAAACTCGTACACTTAAAAAGTCTGTTGGACAAGCTGTTTCACAACGTTTACAACCTATACAATCTTCTGTTCTAGGAGCAGATGCAATTTGACCAGCCTTGCAACCGTCCCAAGGAACCATCTCTAATACATCACACGGGCAGGCACGTACACATTGAGTACAGCCAATACAAGTATCATAAACCTTAACATTATGTGCCATGGGATTAACTTTACCTTAAAAATAAAAATCTAACAATATACATGTTATATACAATTAACAATTCTAATAATAATTATTGACCACCTTGCAAAGTATCTTAAGTTATAGTATGCATCAATCATACACTAAAAAATTCAAAACTTCATAAAACGTCAAATGTATTTACATTAATTGAGTATCGAAATTTAAAATTATTTAATTTCATTTATGATTGCATTATAAGATGAATAAGAAGTATCAGTCAAAGCTGTATGCGCCTCTGAAGGTGGGAAAATTTGCCAAAACATAGGTAAAAACTTTGACCAATTTTGCAAAATATGTTGAGCCTTTAAACTTTTAGTCTTGATTTCATAGAGCTCGATAAAGTTTTTCAATTGTTTTTCACCTTCATGAGTTGCAATTCTTTGATACTTAACAATTTGACTATTAATCTTCGATACTAAATCATTATTCTCGTCCAAAAAATAAGCTAAACCGCCAGTCATACCAGCACCAATATTTCTTCCAGCTAATCCCAATACAATTACTATACCTCCCGTCATATATTCACAAGCATGATCACCAACCCCTTCAATTACAGCTTGAGCTAATGAATTTCTGACCGCAAATCTTTCACCAGCTTGACCACTAACAAATAAATAACCTCCTGTAGCTCCATATAAACATGTATTGCCAATAATAACTGGCTGCATTTGATCAAGTGGTGTAGTAACTTCTGGAACAACAATTATTTCTCCTCCATTCATACCTTTGCCTACATAATCATTTGCTTCACCAATCAAACTTAAATGCATACCTTGTAGAATGAAAGCACCAAAACTTTGCCCTGCTATACCTTTAAAATCTAATTGTAGATTACCTTTAAAGCCATTATTACCATATTTTTTAGCTATAAAACCAGATATCCTCGCACCTACAGTTCTATCCGTATTTACAATATTGACTTTTTTAATTATATCTTCCTCCCTTTCAATAGCTTGTAATACAGATGTATCAAGTAATAAAGCATCATCTAATACATTACCATTCTCATGTGTAGAGGCATGGAAAGAAAGATTGTAATTATATGCAGGAGAATTCAATAATGGAGCTAAACTTAAATAATCTGTCTTATGTAAGCTTCTATATTTATATTGAATTAGCTCAGTATGCCCTATAATCTCTGATAAAGATGAATAACCTAAATCAGATAAAATATCTCTAACTTCTTGAGCTATATAAATAAAAAAATTAACTAAATCCGCTGGTATACCTGGATAACGCTTGCGTAAATCTTCTCGCTGAGTTGCTACACCTACAGGGCAATTATTTGTATGACATATACGAGCCATAACACAACCTGTAGCTATCATAGCAATTGTTCCAAAACCAAATTCTTCTGCACCCATTAAAGCAGCTAAAACTATATCTTTACCTGTTCTTAAACCACCATCTACTCTTAAAATCACTCTATCCCTTAATTGATTATCCACTAAAGTCTTGTGAACTTCTGATAATCCTAATTCCCAAGGAGATCCAGCATGTTTAATTGAACTTAAAGGAGATGCGCCTGTTCCTCCATCATGCCCAGAAATTTGAATAATATCAGCATTAGCTTTCGCAACACCCGCAGCTATAGTCCCAATTCCTATTTCTGCTACCAATTTAACAGACACTTGTGCCTTGGGGTTAATTTGATGTAAATCAAAAATAAGCTGTGCTAAATCTTCAATAGAATAAATATCGTGATGAGGAGGAGGGGAAATTAAAGTAACACCAGGTTTACAATTACGTAATTTAGCAATATAAGGACTAACTTTTTTACCTGGTAGCTGTCCACCTTCTCCTGGTTTTGCTCCTTGAGCAATCTTAATTTCTAACTGTTTAGCACTCATCAAATATTCAGGTGTAACACCAAAGCGTCCAGATGCGATTTGTTTAATAGCCGAACTAGCAATATCATTACTTTTCAGACCTTTTAAATGAGAAAAATTATTAGAAACACCTGAAGAATCTATATCTACTATAGGATAAAAACGATTATGATCCTCTCCACCTTCACCAGAATTAGACTTTCCTCCAAGTCTATTCATAGCTATGGCTAATGTTTCATGAGTTTCACGAGACAATGCTCCTAAAGACATTCCACCTGTACAAAATCGTTTGACAATAGAATCAATTGATTCTACTTCATCAATCACTATTGAATTTTTACCACCTACAAAGTCTAATAAATCTCTTAAATTAGTAGGTGGGCGATCTTGTAGCAAATTCTTGTACCTATTATAAAGATTAATATCTTGATTACGAACCGCCTTATGTAATGTTTTAGACATTTCTGGATTATTTACATGGTACTCAGCACTTGGTCTATATTGTACATATCCTAAATTAGGCAACTTTTTAGATTTCTTCAAATTTATTATATTCTTATAAGAATCAACTGTACTCACAGCTAATTCTTTCAATGTAATACCATCCAAAGATGAAGTTGTACCTTTAAAAGCCAAATTTACTATATCTTTACCTAACCCCAATATCTCAAAGATTTGAGCCCCATGATAGCTAGATAGTAAAGAAATTCCCATTTTAGATAAAATTTTCAATAAACCTGTTTCAATAGCACAACGATAATTATGTTGTGCTTCTGTTAGAGTAATTTTAGAAAGCTTATCGATAGACATCAATTTTTGGGTTCTTGGATTATGCCACCATTGTCGAACTGTTAAAAATGCCATATATGGGCATATAGCACTTGCTCCATAACCTATAAGACAAGCAAAATGATGAGTGCTCCAGCATTGAGCAGTCTCAACAATTATTGATACCTTATGTCTTAAATTCTGAGATATTAAATAATGATGAACAGCACCAACTATTAATAATGGTGGTAAAAACGCTTTTCTTTCTTCTATTACATCTAGACGGTCACTTAATATAATAATCTCAGAACCTTGATATATTGATTGAACCGTTTTTTCACAGATCTCTGTAATTCTATTAATAAAATTAATATTATCTGAATCTTGAATAAAAAACGTACTAATCACAGAAACAGCTAAACCATACTGACTTAATTGCTTAATTTCAATCTCATTTAAAATAGGAGAATCTAATTTTATAGATTTAGCCATATAGTCATTAGGTTCTAAAAAATTGCCCTTAGATCCTAAATAAGTTGTTAATGACATAACTAAACTTTCTCTTAAAGGGTCAATAGCCGGATTAGTTACTTGAGCAAAACGTTGTTTAAAAAAATCGTATAGTAAATGAGGTTTTTCCGATAATATAGCTAAAGGAATATCATCACCCATACAAAAAGTAGGTTCCTTAGCTGAACTCGCCATATGTTCTATCACTAATTCTACATCTTCATTGGTATAACCAAATGCTGTATGTAAACGCATCATTGTAGAAAAGTCAAGCATAGAATCTTGTATATAATTTTCTGGTCGTAGATATTTTTGGTATGTATCAAGCCATTTTTTATAAGGAAATTTATTAGCAACAGATTGTTTAACAGTCCAGTTGTCTAAAATTAAGTTGTTAACCATATCAACACATATCATCTGGCCTGGACCTAACCTACCTTTATGAGTAATTTCACCTAAATTTTTATCTAAAACACCAACTTCCGAAGACAAACTAATAAAACCATTATTAGTAATAAGATAGCGGGCAGGCCGTAATCCATTTCTATCTAAAGTTGCTCCAACAATCTTACCATCGCTGAAAACAACTAAAGCAGGTCCATCCCATGGCTCTTGAAGACTATTATGGTATTCATAAAAATCTACAATTTCTGGAAAGTTTTCTAAAGCTGGTTGATTTTTATAAGCTTCTGGAATTAAAATCATTAAAGATTCTTGAGGACTTTTACCTGATTGTATCAATAATTCTAATACAGCATCTAAATTTGCTGAATCACTATTATCAAAATTAGTAATAGGTCTTAAAGAATCAAAATCTTCTGAAACGTAACTTTGTTGAAATAGCGATTCTTTTGATTGCATCCAATTCAAATTACCTAATAAAGTATTAATTTCTCCATTATGTGCCATAAATCTCATCGGCTGAGCTAAAGGCCACTTAGGCATTGTGTTAGTACTAAACCTTCTATGATACATTGCAAAATTACTTTCATAATTAATGTTGCATAAATCCAGATAATATTGAGATAACACTTGAGATTGAACCATTCCTTTATAAACAATAATACGAGAAGAAAAAGAACAAAAATAAAACTGTTTATTAAGATTTAAATGAGACTGGGAAATTAATTTTTCTATTTTTTTTCTTATAATAAATAAAGACTTTTCCAATGTATCACCAAACAAATTTTTAGAACGTACAAAAAATTGCATCACTAAAGGTTGATTAGCTTTAGCTTGAACACCTAATACATTTTCATCAACAGGAACAATGCGCCATTTTAAAAAATCAAGACCATTTAAACCAATAACCCATTCTACTATATTTTGGATAGATTCCATTTTATCTTTTGGCATAAACAACATAGCAACACCAATTTGACTAATTTTTTGATCTGTTACATAATCTGACAACATTCTCCATGGAATTTGAGTCATAATTCCAGCTCCATCTCCAGAAACTCGATCAGCACTACAACCACCTCTATGCTCCATACAGTTCAATGAGTTTAGAGCTTGTTTCACAATATTATGAGATGGCGCATGTTCAATACGAGTTATAAAACCAACACCACAGGCATCTCTTTCAGAGAACATAAAAGGATATTTATATAAGTTATTCAATTGATAGTTATAATATTTTGATGCTTGCATATGTAATTTTTATTTTTTGTTTTAATTTAAGATTATATATTATTCATATATTATTGAAACTGGATTAATGTTTTTAACAGTTATATAGATATAAAGTATAAAGAATATCCAAACTCTTAATAACAATACAGTAGAAATAAAAAATTTTTATTGTATTTCATTACAAATAAAATATGACTATTGGTATAGTATTACATATATTAAAATAAAAGATGCATATATAAGACTAAATTATTAATATGTATAATCAAATAAAACTACACGAAGTGATATACAGAACAGAAGAGTTGTTAAACATATCTAATAATCGTTATAAAATAACCATTCAAATAGCAAATCGCGCTAAAAGGAAGAAATATGAAGACCTAGATATTATAGATGACCCTAATATTAAACCTATTATTCGCTCTATACTAGAAATGGTAGATGAAATAAAACAGCCAGAAATTATAAGTGATTAAATTCATTAATTATTACAGATAGAATATACTTGTAATATTTTGTAAAAGAAAAATGAATATATATTAGTATAATAACTTAATAAGTGCTGATCAATATAAATTAAAACTTAGATATTATTATCTATAACAAATCTCAGGTTAGTTCTTTATTTTAAATTATTACAAATATTTTTAGTCCAAGGAGAATATTAATATGTTAGACGCATTTGCTAAAGTTGTAGCGCAAGCTGACGCTAGAGGAGAATTTTTAAGCAATACACAATTAGATGCTCTAGCAAACATGGTCACTGAAGGTAATAAAAGACTTGATATTGTGAATAGAATTAATTCAAATGCTTCTTCTATTGTAACAAATTCTGCGCGCGCTTTATTTGCAGAACAACCACAACTTGTGCAACCTGGAGGTAATGCATATACTAATCGTAGAATGGCAGCTTGTTTAAGAGATATGGAAATTGTTTTAAGATATGTTAGTTACGCCATGACTGCAGGTGATTCAAGTGTATTAGATGACAGATGTTTAAATGGTTTACGGGAAACATATCAGGCTTTAGGAACTCCTGGAACATCTGTTGCTGTTGCTATACAAAAAATGAAAGAAGCATCAGTAAGTGTGGCAAACGATTCCAATGGAATAACTACAGGAGATTGTAGCTCTTTGATAGCTGAATTAGCAGTATACTTTGATAGAGCAGCTGTTGCAGTAGTATAAAACTTCATGATAATAAATAAATTCTATAACTAAACTCAGCATGATTAAATAAAACAAGGAAATTAAAATTATGAAAACACCTATAACAGAAGCAGTCGCATCAGCAGATAGCCAAGGTAGATTCTTAAGCAACGGCGAATTACAATCAATTAATGGACGTTACCAAAGAGCAGCATCTAGCTTAGAAGCGGCAAGATCTTTGACAAGTAATGCCCAAAGATTAATTACAGGAGCTGCTCAATCTGTTTATACAAAATTTCCATTTACTACTCAGATGCCGGGACCAACTTACGCATCTAGTGCAATAGGAAAAGCAAAATGTGCACGTGATATAGGATACTACTTAAGAATGACAACATACTGTCTTGTTGTAGGAGCAACTGGACCTATGGACGAATATCTAATAGCAGGATTGGAAGAAATTAACCGTAGTTTTGAACTATCACCAAGCTGGTATATAGAAGCATTACAATATATAAAAAACAGCCATGGTCTTTCAGGACAAGCTGCCAATGAAGCAAATACATATTTAGACTATGCCATTAATGCACTAAGTTAAATATATTTATAATTTAATAAAATCACTATTAAAAGTAGAACAATATGCATATATAATTATGTATGCATATTATTTGTACAAAATTTAATTTTTTATATTAAAATACTCAAATCAAAATAGTATATATTATAGTTAAGAAGATATATATTTTTGATAATATAGATTTAAATTTACTTAATAAATATAATTAAAATATTTTTGTTTTCAATAGAAAGTATTTCTATAAATTTTCATTCTTATTTTATACTATGAAACCTATTATTTTAACTATTCTTGACGGTTGGGGATACTCAGAAACGACAAAAGGAAATGCAATTCAACTAGCAAACACACCTACAATAGATAAATTATGGTCAAATTACCCGCATACTTTATTAAATGCTTCAGGACAAGATGTAGGATTACCTAAGGGACAAATGGGTAACTCAGAAGTAGGACATACAACTATTGGAGCTGGTAGAATTATTAACCAAGATCTAGTGCGTATCAGTAAATCTATTGAAGATAAGTCATTTTTTAATAATCAAACTATTAAAAATATCTGCAAACAAATTAAAAAGAATAATACAAAACTACACTTAATTGGACTTTGCTCAAATGGAGGAGTACATTCTCATATTACACATTTATTTGCGCTACTTGATATAGTTAAAAAATATAATATTGAAGTTTGCATACATGCTATTACAGATGGTCGAGATACTTCACCATATAAAGCAAAAATATTCATTGAACAAATTTACAAATATATTAAAGAATTACACAATATAAACATTTGTACATTAAGTGGAAGATATTATAGTATGGACAGGGACTGTCGTTGGTCTAGAACAGAAAAAATTTATAAAGTATTACTCGATAATAACTTGGAGTATACAGAAAATACAAAAGATGCTTTATTAAAAATTCATGAATATTATAATAAGAATATATCAGATGAATTCATACCTCCCACTAGATTGTACAAAGGAAACATTGAAAATAATGATGGTATTATATTTTTTAATTTTCGGCCAGATAGAATGCGCCAATTGCTACATTCATTTACTAAATCCACATTTAAAGGATTTCATATAAAAAAATTCAAAAATTTACAAATTGCTACGCTGACACAATATGATCCTAGTTTAAATATAAGAACATTATTTCCCCCACAAAAAAATATAAACTTCATTGGACAAATCATTTCTAACCATAGTTTAAAACAATTGAGATTAGCTGAAACAGAAAAATATGCACATGTTACTTATTTTTTTAATGGTGGTATTGAAGAACCTTTCCCAGGTGAAGATAGACAACTGATACCAAGCCCACAAGTTGAAACTTATGACTTATCACCTGAAATGTCAGCTGAAGAATTAACTAAAAGTGCAATTAATGCTATAAATAAAAATATATATGCATTAATTGTCATAAACTACGCTAACCCAGATATGGTAGGGCATACAGGGGATTTAGCAGCCACTATACAAGCCATTAATACAATTGATAAATGTATTAACAAAATTTGGACAACATCTCAACATATGAACTATACACTTATAATTACAGCAGATCATGGTAACGCAGATCATATGCTAGATGAATCTAATCAACCATGTACATCTCATAGTACTAATCCTGTTCCATTTATATTAGCAGAACCACCTAATCAGTCTAATATCGATAAAAGTAATCTGAGAGATAACGGCAATTTAGCAGATATTGCACCAACTATTTTAGAGTTATTTAATTTAGATATTCCTACTGAAATGAATGGTAAATCGCTATTAACAAGAGAACAAATAATCACACATAATTAATTTTTTATAAATTTTTATAAACATGTAATAGAAAAATTATCATTTTAAAAATTGCATTAATAAAATACATATGAACTTATCTAATTCATTTAATTATATTATCAATCTACCACTAGATAATTTAGACTTATTTAATAAGCAAACCTATCACTTAATCCCTCCTGAATGGAAATTTATACTTATGAGTGATGGATCATTTACTCAAAATTTAAACTCATTAACAGGACAACAAATTACAACCTGCCCAACGTATATTAAACGGCAATATATAACATCGAAAATGAAAACAAGAAAAGTTTATTTACAAGATACTTCAAAAAGAAATCTCGCATTTGCTCAATCTAATTGGATATTACAAATAAATAATAAAATATACAAAACTTTCAAAAGCAATCAACCTATAGGGAAATCCTTAATAAAACATCAAATAGATATTCATAAAGACATACATGAAATATACTATGTATACTCTACATATTTAGAACATATATTTAATAGTACAGAACCTATTTGGGGTAGAAAATATACTATATATCATGAATGCCAACCTGTCACAACCATACAAGAATTTTTTTCTCCTTATATAATATCATTTTTCTAATTTCAATTATTAATATGCTAAATTTTCTAAAAAAGAATAAGTTAAATAAATTTCAAAATACAATTAATGAAATTAACCAAATAGGTTATATATTACAGAATTACTCAAATCTAAAACTACAACAACAAACCACAAAACTGAAAAAAAAACTGCATCAAAAATATGATTTAAGACAAATATTGCCAGAATCTCTTGCAACTATTAAGGAAGCAATTAAAAGATCTACAAGCATGACTTTGTTTGATGTACAATTAATCGGCAGTATTGTCTTGCATCAAGGAAAAATAGCAGAAATGAAAACAGGAGAAGGAAAAACTATTGTTGCTATTACTACAGCTTACCTCAATGCTTTAACTAACCAAGGTGTACATATAATTACAGTGAACGAATATTTGGCTAAACGAGATTCAGAACTAGCTCAAAAAATCTGTTCGTACCTAGATCTGAAAGTAGGATTAGTAACACATTCAATGAGTTATGAAGAAAAACAACAAGCATATAATTGTGATATTACATACATTACAAATAGTGAATTAGGATTCGATTATCTTAGAGATAATATGGCAATAGATATTAATCAAATAGTGCAAAGGGGTTTTAATTTCGCTATTATTGATGAAGTAGATTCTATATTAATAGACGAAGCAAGAACACCACTTATTATATCTGGTCCTTTTGATATAGAAGCAAATAAATATGAAAAATGCACCTCTATAGCTAATTTACTTAATAGCGATATAGATTACCAAATAGATGAAAAAACAAAAAATATTACTCTAACAGAAAAAGGTATTAATACATGCGAAAATATTTTGAATATTGATAACCTTTATAATATCAATAATTCCTGGATACAATATATATTGAACGCTTTAAAAGCAAAAGAACTATTTTTAAAAAATCAACATTACATTGTTAAAAATAATGAAATTATCATTGTTGACGAATTTACAGGTAGAATTATGCAAGGCAGAAGATGGAGCGATGGACTACATCAAGCAATTGAGTCAAAAGAAAGTATTACTATTCAACAAGAAAATAGAACTCTTGCGTCAATTACATATCAAAATTTATTTTTATTATATAAAAAGTTATCTGGCATGACTGGCACAGCTAAAACAGAAGAAACTGAATTAGATAAAATATACAATCTCGAAGTAATAGAAGTGCCTACAAATAAGCCATGCAGAAGACAAGATTTACCAGATCTAGTCTATAAAACAGAATACAAAAAATGGCAGTCCATAGCAAATGAATGTTTTGACATGTATCACATAGGTCGACCAACACTTATTGGTACAACTAATGTAGAAAAATCTGAATTACTAGCAAAAATATTGACAACATTAAAAATACCTTTTAACTTACTTAATGCAAAACCCGAAAATGTCGCACGAGAAGCGGAAATTATCACACAAGCAGGAAGAAAAAAAAATATAACTATATCTACAAATATGGCTGGTAGAGGAACAGATATTATCTTAGGCGGAAACCCAGAAGCCTTATCAAAACTTGTCTTAACCCAATATTTACAAACTGAACTAGGATTAAAAGTAAAATACACACTCAACACGATCGAGAATAAAATTCATACTATAATCAATAATTATATACTGAATATACAAAAATTGGATATTTATAAAGACAGAAATGTAGATATAAAAAAAGTAGATAATTATATAGAGAAAGTAATTAACAATAAAGATATAACAAACAGCGAAGAAAAAAATTTACATAAACTTTATTTAAATATACTGAATGAATATAACGAAATTTGTTATCATGAAAAACAAGAAGTTCTACAATTGGGAGGATTGTATGTAATCGGAACAGAAAGGCATGAATCAAGAAGAATAGATAATCAGCTCAGAGGGAGAGCAGGCAGACAGGGAGACATAGGTGCATCACGTTTTTTTCTAAGCTTACAAGATAATCTTTTGAGAATTTTTGGTGGAGATAAAATATCTCAACTGATGGAGAACTTAAATATTAATGACGATACTCCTATAGAATCTATTATATTAAACAAAAGCCTGGATTCTGCACAAAAAAAAGTAGAATCTTATTTTTATGATATAAGAAAACAGCTGTTTCAGTATGATGAAGTAATAAATAACCAAAGACAAGCAATATATGCAGAAAGAAAAAGAATATTAGAATCTAACTTTACTAGGGATTGTATAATAGAATATGCTGAAAGCACTATAGAAGAAATATTAATTACATTTTGTCAAGAAGATAAAATACAAAACAAAAAACAGATTATAAAGAAAACATATAAGTTACTGAACTTAACTGAAAATTTCAACTTCGATACTTGGAATAGTATGAATTACAAACAAATTAAAGAATTCTTATATGAACAATTACGTATTAGTTACGATCTTAGAGAAAGTTATCTAGAACAATTAAGACCTGGATTAATTAGAAAACTAGAAAAATATTACTTATTACAACAAATAGATAAAGCATGGCAAGATCACTTAGACAAGATGGCTTTACTAAGAGAATCTATTGGATGGAGAAGTTATGGTCAACAAGACCCCTTAATAGAATATAAGAATGAAGCCTTTTCCTTATTTATTAATATGGTTACATATATACGGCAAACTGTTACATACTTAACTATGCGCTCACGCTTAATTATAAATATAAATAATTAAAAAATTATTATATTTTTCTTTTCACTCTAAAACTTGACATAACTCATGAAATTTATTAATCTATGGTCATAGGAAAAGAATATCGGTGTATGCTGCCTATAGATAAATTAATAAAGCCCCCATCGTCTAGAGGCCTAGGACATCTCCCTTTCACGGAGGTAACGGGGATTCGAATTCCCCTGGGGGTATTGATACCCAATCGTAAATAAGTAAATTAAGAGGTATATGTTAAAATATATTATTTTTTTGTACTTTCTGTATTTATACAAAACTTCAATTGTTGGCAAAATCTTCCTAATGAATCTAACGTTTCATGTGGTAATTTACCCCTCATTTGATTAATCATAGCACTACCAACAACTATACCATCTATATTCCAATTCACAATTTGTGCTACTTGACCAATAGTATTAATACCAAAACCCAACATTATTGACTTATTTGTTTTACTTTTAATACTATTAGCTAAATGCTTGATTTTCGAATTAATATTATCTCTGAAGCCTGTAACTCCATAGCTACTAACTAAATAAATACATCCAGGTGATTTAGATAATATTGACTGAATTCTAGATTCTGAACTAGTTGGAGCAATAAATAATACTAACTCTATACCATAAAAATCACATAATTCTATCATATAATCTACTTCTTCTAATGGTAAATCTGGAATAATTAATCCTTTGGCACCAGATGAAGAAATTTCGCGAATAAACTTATCAACCCCTCTAGCCAAAATAGGATTATAATAAGTAAATATAATTATAGGAGCACTTATATCAGGTATTACTGTTTGTAAGATGTATAATACTTGTTCAATATATATTCCCTGCTGTAAAGCAATCTCAGATGCTTCTTGAATAATTGGACCATCTGCTAAAGCATCAGAATAAGGTATGCCCAATTCAATAATATCTGCTCCTTTTTTATCTAAAACTTTTAAAGCTTGTATACATATACTAATATTTGGATAACCTGCTGTAATAAACGGAACTAAAGCACAAGAAGGATTTTTATCACGCAGACAATTTGTTATTACATTCATATTCTGATTTGAGTAAAGATTAAAATTAAAAAATTGGGTTGCCCGGGATTCGAACCCGGAACTAATCGGTTAAAAGCCGAGTACTCTACCATTGAGTTAGCAACCCTCACAACTATATATCCAATAAATAACATAATATTGCTATTATAGCAAGTTTTTATAATCAATTATATCATTTAAGAAATAAGGTATACTCTAATGAAAAGGACTTATTTGCATGATAAATTTATAAGTATTATACTAAAATGTCAAAAATTAAGCAAACCTATATCGATCTTAATTGCTTTATCTGGTGGAAAAGATTCTTTATGCTTAATCAAATTAGTAGAAGACTTTAACAGCGTCTATAAATATTTTCATAATATAGAATATATTTATGTTGATCACCAATGGAGAGATGATTCACAAAAAAATATTAAACATTTACTTAACTATACTGACATAACAAATAACAATACATATGTGTATCAAATCAATAAAATACATATGTCAGAATCAACCATAAGAAGAATAAGATATCAAATTATAATCCAACATGCTATAAAAAATGAAACACAAATTATTTTGACAGGTCATCATCAAACAGATCAATTGGAAACATTTTTATTAAATTTAATCAGAGGTACAGGATCAGAAGGGTTAAGTAGCTTACCATTGATAAGACAAATAAAAAATTATATACAAATTATTAGACCTCTAATTAAGATTAATACAGAAGATATACTATGGTTTTGCCACAAATTTAATCTGCCTATATGGTCTGACAAAACAAATTTTTATTACTCAAATTATAGAAATCGTATAAGATATGAATTATTACCTTATTTAAAATCATATTTTTGTCCCAAAACAGAATATAATATCATCAATTTCTTAAATTTATCATCCATAGAAAATGAATATATTAAACAGAGTGCTATAAAATTATATGTTACCAGTCGACATTCATACTACCTAGCAATTAATTATAAAATTATAAAAGACCAACATCTAGCTTTAAAGAGAAGGATATTTTACTTATTTTTTTACTATAATTTTAATAAATACTTAAATCATAATATTTTAAATAAATTAATAGAATATATGTACGTAACACACCAAAAAAAAATAAGCATAATATGGGAACAATTAAATATTAATATATATAAGAATTGGATTTACATTGAATAATTATAATATTCATAAACTTAATCATATTAAATAAATTGATCTATTCAGAATAACTATCAAAAACTTTAATGATATTTATTTATTAAGTCATATAATTCTTATGAAAAAATAGTATAATAAATATAACATATAATATATTAATTTAAAGGATTAGCAGATTATGATTAATTGGCAAGTTATCGGCCAACTAAGTTCACTAGCTATTATTGTATTAGTAGGGCCGGCTGTAATTATTCTATTGTCATTACGTAAAGGTAACTTATAAAAATATCTTGTTAACACAAGAGAAATATTAATGTAATAATATGCAGACAAACTATAAACTTAGTCTGCATGCAAACTAAAAATTCGTAAATTAACCTATATAATCTAATAAAACATTATTATTAATTTCTTGATTAGCTCCAGCAAATTCACTATCTGGAGACAAAAATAACATGCAATGACACTCTTTTCTCTCTCTCATAGGTACGCATGGACAATTCCAATATGAACTTAAAACTTCTTTAGATTTATCTTCATAATGTCGACAGGGACATAAAGGAGAACCATAAGAATCCTTATGTCGCGCTAAACCCTCTATAACTACAGCTGTTACACTCATATCCGAACAAAAAAATGTACCTGTTCTTTTAGCGTATGCTTCTGAGAACTTGCGCATAGCTTCTAGACTATCAGGAAAAAATTTAGCATCCATGTTTTTTACAAATAATACTTATATGTCTATAATGATTTATAAATCTTTGTCATATTATAATTATAACAACTTATTACAATAATATTATTTTCCAAATATTAAATTTTGCAATATTTGTATTTTAAAGTAAAGCAAATCTAGTATGATTAAATTAATAATAATATTATTGTTTACATGAACAATTAAAATAATTTATAATTTTTTCTATTATTATATTAATATGACAGCATCTTATTTACCATCTATCTTAGTACCTTTAGTAGGGATTATCTTTCCTGGTATAGGCATGGCTTTACTATTTCTATATATCGAACAAGAAAATATATCTTAAATACATATAGCTAAACGTAAGTTACAAATTTACAAGCCACCTTTATATTAAAATTTAAAGGTGGCTTCACCATGTCAAGGATTTGAGAACTCTATAATCAATATAGAAATATTATATACTTACAGTGAAGAACCAATACCAGAGTAAGAACCATAAATAAAGATTCCCAGAACAGTAATTACTGCGATACCACCCACTGTAGCAACTAACCATAAAGGCACCCTGCCTGTACCTGCCATTTTTTTTACCCCTAATTATAATAAAAATTAACTATACAAATATATTGATTAATTAAAAAAGTAACTTGAAAATAAAACTGCAAGCACAAAAATCAATAACAATCCCCAAAACAGAGATGTACGATTTAATTCTACAGGCTCTTTATTTGGATTAGGACCACTCATATTATATCTCCTACTTTTACCGTTGAATAAACTGCATAGATGTAATCGCACCTAAAAAGAAGACTGTTGGTATGGCTATTCCATGGATAGCTAACCACCTAAAAGTAAAAATCGGATACGATATTGGCTGATTTGAATTACCTCGTGTCATATATATTATCTTAATTCCTTATATTACAATTAAATACCTTTAGTTAAATCTTCCAATTCTTGTTTAGCACTAAAACGATCGTTAACTAGTGGCACTTGTTGACGATCTTGAGTAAAATACTCATTTGGTCTTGGAGTACCAAAAACATCATATGCCAAACCAGTACTAACAAATAACCAACCAGCAACAAAAAGTGACGGTATAGTTATACTATGGATAACCCAATAACGTATGCTAGTAATAATATCAGAAAAAGGACGTTCTCCAGTTGATCCTCCTGACATAATCAATACCTCCTATTAATAAGAATATAGAAAATAGAATAATATAAAATAAACAGTAGTATTAATAATATAATTATATAAATATAATATTATAATCTATTAATCTAAGTTAAATTAGAAAGCAAATACTAATAAAAATAATAAATATACCATCTAATTTTATAATACAATTTATATTTTCATTGTTATAAATATATATATATTATAATAGCTCAAGAAATAAATCTAAACAAAAGATTACACATTCATTAAATAAAATTATTATATATACTCTAGCGTATATATTTTAAATTGAACCAAATGCTAGTACCAACATTTAATTGACTTTGAACAACTACATTAATATTATATTTATGTAGTATATTTTTGACTATAGATAAGCCTAAACCAGTTCCTTCTAAAGTGTGAACATTATTTTCTATCCTTACAAATCTATCAAAAATAGCTTTTTGATCTTCTTCGGCAATCCCAATTCCCTCATCAATAATTTCAATCCTCACTACATTTTGAACATCTGTATCTAAACAATAGCCATGAGAATATATTACTTTATAAACTCTTACGACAATTTTGCTATTACAAGGAGAAAATTTCAAAGCATTATTTAATAGATTAGATATTACTTGCAAAATAGAACTTTCATGTGCTAAAACATAATTCACATCTTGATCTAATTCAATTATCAATTGAATATTATTATTATGGGCCACAATCTTAGAAGTATTAACAACATTATGCAAAGTTTGAGCTAAATCTATATAATCTAATTTGTAATCATACTCCGATTCTAAAACAGATAGATCTAAAATGTCATTAACTAATGATGATAGACGCTTAGTTTCATTATTAGCAATAGTTAAAAAGTTGATTTTCTCTTTTTCGTCTAATGTATCGTTATAGTCAATCAATGTCTCAAGAAATGAACCTATATTACATAAAGGTGTTCTCAATTCATGTGATATATTACCTATAAACTGATTCTTAGCTTCATTTAATTTCGCTTCCTTACTTATATCTTGTATGATTATAACAACACCAGTTAAAACCTTTAATATTCTGTCTAATAAAGTTGTTAATAGAAAACGACAAATTCTTTTTGAATTATAATCCAAATTAATGTAAACTTCTTCTGTTTGTGATTTATTTGTACTTATATAACTCGAATCAACTAATTGATTTAATATAGGTAAAAGAGCTTCATTAACATGAATAGGTAAATAATTACAAATAGAGGCTCCAGTTAAATCAATATTAAACCATTCAAAAATCTCTTGTGCTGTTTTATTCACAAATAATATTCTAAGTTCAGCATCAACTAAAATAGTACCATCCGCTATTATAGACACAATCGTCTCTAATTTATTTTTTTCTGATATGATCTTATCCACATTTTTCTTTTCATAAGACTGTAATCTTTCAGCCATCTCATTAAAACTTGTAAATAGAATACCCAATTCACCATTAGTAGGTAAATTTAATCTTTGATAGAAATTACCTAGAGCAATATTTTGGATCCCTAATAAGAGTTGCTTTTGAGGTACTGCCATTACTAATGCATTAAATGCAACTCCTATAAACAACATTAACCAAACTAATACAAAAACAAAAACACTTAAATCTCTTATCAATCTAGATGGGGAAAGTTTTGTATTTAGATCTATACCTAAATCTAAACTTCCTACAGTGTTTCCTGATTTCGTTAGAGGAATAAGAATATCGATAATATCATGATTTAATAGTTTATTTGAATTAATTAAAGGTATATTAAATAAAAATTCTTTATTTTCTAGCTGTAACAAACTTTGATGCAACTGTAATATATTTTGAACTTTTGTATTGTATATGGGTAATCCCAATAATAAATTGCCATATTGATCAAAAAACAAAATATATCTAATACTAGATGTACTTAAATAAATCTTTTCTAAAAAATAAGCTATATCTTTTTGATTATTAAGATTAATTGAATCTATAATATTAGAAGCTAATAAAAGACCCAAATCTTTACAAAAACGCCTGCTTGCAATTATGGAATCTTCTTGAAACATAGTTAAAGACCAAAAAGTCAAACTGCTCATAACAACAGAAATCATTAAAGTAGTAAGGACTATAAAGCGATTGAAATTAATATTTAACTGCAATTTAGAACACATTTGAAGTATTTTACGATACATATACTTAAATCATAAATATTATGAACTAATAATTTTATAAAGCTTTAATCGAACTCCCTATTCTGTCAAACATAATATAAGATAATAAAAAATCAAAAATAAAAATACTAAGTAGAGATGTAACAACTGATAAAGTAGTTGATTGACCAACCCCTTTTGCACCACCATGAGCTGTTAAACCCCAAAAACAACTAATTAAAGAAATTAAGAAACCAAATATTAAAGTTTTAAATAAAGATTTAAATATATCTTGAGCAACTAAAGATGATAAAGAAGATAGAAAGAATATCTGAGGATGTATATTATATATAGTAAAACAGATAAAAGAACTACTAAATAGAGTAGTGATAAAAGAAATCATATTTAAACATGGCAACATTAAAAGACAAGCTATAACTCTTGGAAACACTAAATAAGTTAATGGATTGGCTTCCAACATATAAAGTGCATTTAATTGTTGTGTTATACTCATAGTCGCTAATTCAGATGTAAAATATGACCCTATACGACCAACTATAATTACAGATGTTAATACAGGAGATAGTTCACGTATAAATGAAATAGTTAAGATAGAACCTACTAAGCTTATAGCATTAATGTATAAGAATTCTTTCACAATTTGTATTGTAAACACCATACCAATAAAAAATGCTGTAACTACAACTATACTTAAAGAATCAGGCCCAACTATTTTCATCTGTTCCAAAATATTAATATAAATACTGCTTAATAATTGAACTTTAAAGACCTTATTAATTATATAGTATAGATAAGTCTTCAAATCATTTAACATAACTTAATTGAAATTACAAAAAATAAGCATAGTTTTAATAAAAAATTAAATAAGTAATAGATATTTTTTATCGAAATTACTAAAATATTGTAGCTTATTAGTTGCATTTTTGCAAAAAATGTATTAGTGTAATTTTGGAAGGGCGGTTAGCTCAGCGGTAGAGCGCCTGCCTTACAAGCAGGTGGTCACTGGTTCAAATCCAGTACCGCCCATCACAATTAAAATTTATCAATAATAATTGGGCTCATCGTCTAATGGATTAGGACAGGGACCTTCTAAGTCTCTAATGTAGGTTCGAATCCTACTGAGCCTATTTTAGTATACTCTCTACAACTTGCTGAACTTTATTACCTGAATCAATAGTTTCTAAAGGATCTTTCCTTAATCGGTGCCTTAAGCACAATGTGATAACAGTTTTGATATCACTGATCTCAACATTAGTTCTATTACGGTAAGCTGCAAGAGCTTTTGCTGCCCTGTTTGTGACTATATCCCCTCTCAAACCATCTACATCTAAAACACCACAAACTTCTGATATTTTAACTCTCAAATCATAATCAATAGTTACATTTGATAATCTATCTTGAGCTGTTACAATCGAAGATTTAAGTTTATCTTGTTGCTCTTTAAATTCTTGTAAACATACATAAGGATTACTATCAAATTTGCTTCTTTGCTCTACTATCTTAACTCTTAATGATGGTTCTTTAACTGTCCTAATTTCTGCATGCATACCAAAACGATCTAACAACTGAGGCCTTAATTCTCCTTCTTCAGGATTACCAGATCCTACTAAAACAAATCTAGCTGGATGTCTTACAGATATACCTTCCCGCTCAACTGTATTCCAACCAGATGCTGCTGCATCTAATAAAATATCTACTAAATGATCATCTAACAAATTAACTTCATCAACATAAAGAATACCTCTGTTAGCCTTAGCTAACAATCCCGGTTCAAAAGTTTTAATTCCTTCTGTTAAAGCTTTCTCAATATCTATCGTACCGCACACTCTATCTTCAGTTGCTCCTAAAGGTAAATCTACCATCGGTACATCAATAAATCGAGTAGATATAGGATTGCCCTTTTCTACTTGAGTTTTGACTATATCAGACATTAAATCATAATCATAAGGATGGGAATTAAATAGATCTTCTTGTACCACTTCAATTTTGGGTAACAAATCTGCAATAGCTCTAATAGTCGTAGATTTACCTGTACCGCGATCGCCCATAATCATAACACCACCTATTTTAGGGTCAATAACATTTAGAAGCAATGCTAATTTCATTTCTTCTTGCCCTACAATAGCAGTAAAAGGGAAAACGGGACGTACTGTGTCTTTTAAAATACTCACAATAATAATAATATTAAACTCACAAAAATATAGTAGTTAAACAAATGTATTCAGCTAATGTAAAAAATAACTATAAATTAAAACCCACATAAATACTGCTTGAGATATAAGCAATAATAAAATAAACAAAAGATGCGATATATTTACATTTATATAATATCACATCTATAGTTCTTGTGAAGTTAGCAATATTAATAAATATTTATTGATATAAATCTGTACCTAAACGAATTGCTAAAACAGCTGAAACTAAAGCAAACAATAATGCAACAAAAATTTGACTATCACTAATCATACTAAAATATACTCCTAAATTATTTACAAGAATTACAACTTAATCTAATTTATATAATAATTTAATAATCAATATTAAGTATAGATTTTGTAAAAAAATGCTATATAAATTGTAATAAATTTTATACAATTAATATATTGACATATAATATAACTATACTCATCCTGTATATAAACCATTATTTGTTTTATCGACCTAATATGTAGGACACTCATATATACTTAGTTAATACTCAAGTCATGAGGCCATACGAATTTTACCTGAAATAGCCCAGTTCTGAATAGCCGATATATTAACCTGATCTGTAAAAGCCAAGGGTACAAAATTACTGATCACATTAATAATATCTTGTGTAGAAAATTCTCTTTTCTCATAAAAAGCATTATACATAGCCTCAATAATAGCTTGTTCAATTTCAGCACCTGAAAATTGATCTGTAAGTCTACTTAAAGATTTTATATCGTACTTAACCCAAGATAGAGGTCTAAACTTCATTAAATGTATTTTAAATATTTTCTCTCTTTCCTCCAAGTTTGGTAAATCTAAAAAAAATATTTCATCGAAACGCCCCTTTCGTAATAACTCAGATGGTAAAGACAAGACTTGATTAGCTGTTGCAATAACAAAAATAGGCTTATTTTTCTCAGCTAACCACGTTAATAAAGTACCTAAAACACGACTCGTAGTACCACTATCATTATAATTATTTAAGCGAGTGAAGCACTTGTCTATTTCATCTATCCAAAGTACACATGGAGAAGATTGTTCTGCTATTTTTATCATATTACGCATTCTTTCTTCTGACTTACCAACAATACCAGCAAAAATTTTTCCTATATCCAACTTCAATAATGGTAGTTTCCATTGACCAGATATCGCCTTAGCCACTAAAGATTTTCCCGTTCCCTGTATACCTACTAATAGAAGTCCTCTAGGAACCATCAGACCATAATCTTTAGCTTGGGCAGAGAAAGCTTTAGAACGTTTATTTAGCCAATCTTTCAATAAAATCAAGCCACCTATATCTTCAAAACTATCATCTACAGCATAAAATTCTAATATATCTGTTTGTTCAATTAATTGCCGCTTTTCAGCTAAGATATTCTTAATAAAACTACTTATAGATAAATCAGAAGATAATAATTTTGCTATAGACATTCTTATCTTTTCAATAGAGAAACCTCTATAAGCTAATATCAAATCATAAAAATATTCAGAATAAACAGAATAACTAATATTCATAACCTTAAATAAACGATGTAATTCTATATTAATTTCACTGTGACTAGGTAAAGGAAATTCTAAAACAGTTGCAAAATCTTGTAATAAAACTGGAATCTGTATTTCCGATGCAGAGATAATAATAGACGAATTAACTTGTTTAAGAAAACGACTGACATTTTTTATTTTACGAATAATGCTTATATCATTAATAAAAACATTAAAATCTTTTAGCAAAAAAATTGTAGATTTAGGAAAATTTAATTGCTCAATAAACTCAATAGCCTCAAGAGGGTTTCTTGAGGCTATATTAAAATAGTTAGGATTATTATAATAACCATCAATAAAATCCCAGCAATATATAGTTTTTTTTATATTTTGCCGAATCATAAGATTAATATTATATTCTAGACGTTCCTCTTCAGAATTCAGGATATAAATTAATATATTTTGGGTAGATAATAATAATTTCAAATCATTTTCAAAAGACATATAATATAACAATCAACTTATAATATATCACATTATCAAAGAATCAAAAATTGTAAATACATAAAAAATATCTACAATTACAAAGCTATTTTCTTTCTTTTCTTTCTCCTTCTAGAATTAAGAATTTTTCGACCACTGGATATACTCATGCGAGCCCTAAAACCAGATTTTTTAATACGCTTACGATTCGTTCCATTACTAAAACCTTTACTCATATAAATAATTTTTATAAATTAATAAAATAATATATTATTATATAACTTTATTTAAAGTAATAAAATGAATTATACATAAATAATACAGATATTGTATACATAATATTGAATTATAAAAAGCTTTTAATTATGTTTGAAATATACCTTATATTAGCAACTTGTTTTTTATTACCTATTTGTTATTTAATCACAAATAATCTTATATATATATATCATCAATTAAAATCCTTAAAAGATATAGAAGAAACAACAAACATAAGATGCATAGATAATAAATATATTTTATATGCAGCACATATATATATTAATAGAAAAAAATGGCTTGATTGTATTACAATACTAGAATTTTACATGAAGCAAATCAGAATAAGCGAACTAACAACTCTAGTTGAATATTACAACTGCATAGGATTATGCTATCAATATGTAAATATTTATAAAACAGCCACAGAATACTATCTCAAAGCTTATAACAAAGCACCTTCAACAAAACAAACTTTGAAAAATTTAGCCAATATTTATAAACTTTCTGGAGATATAGAAAGTGCCAGTAAACTACATCAGAAACTAACTAGGTTAAATAAATAAAATTAATTAAAATAATCGGGATAGCAGGACTTGAACCTGCGACATCCTGCTCCCAAAGCAGGCGCGCTACCAAACTGCGCTATATCCCGTTTAGCAACAATTTATATTTTATCATTTATTAAACAAGATTGTCTAATCAATTGAGAGAATCATAATTCTTGTGACCAAATAAATTCTATCATTAGAACAAAGATTATATGATATTTACAGTGGATACCAGAACATTCCTTTAACACCGTCTGGATCCGTAATAAATCCTAAATGTTT
The DNA here is from genome assembly GCA_022539475.1 of Gracilaria domingensis. Classification (NCBI taxonomy): domain Eukaryota; phylum Rhodophyta; class Florideophyceae; order Gracilariales; family Gracilariaceae; genus Gracilaria; species Gracilaria domingensis. The sequence continues at coordinate 29,463 of CM040116.1, read as the reverse complement.
ATAAAAACTTACTACCTGTGGATCTGCAAATAAAGTAATCGTACTAATATCTTCATACCTTAATTGTTTAATTATTTGATGCATTAAAATTTTACCTAAACCTTGACCTTGAAATTCAGGATGTATAACAACATCCCAAATAGTCGCATTAAATGATGTATCTGATGTAGCTCTTGCGAAACCTATTAAAAATTTTCTTTTGTTATGCTCATAAAATAAGGAAGCCGTTAAGAAACTGTTATCTATAGCCGTCTTTACTTTTTTTAATGGTCTACGTACCCATCCAACTGAATCACATAATTTTTCTAAGTCATACAAATTTATATTACTATTTAGACTCAAATACACATTGATGGTTTTACCTCTAGTGTTTAAATGTTTAACTAACAAAATTTTGTCTATTGAATCTTGTTTTTTAAGCTGATTGTTTAAATTAGAAGCAAGCAAATTATGATGTCTAAAAAAAAATTTCCAAAAAGCCATTGATTTACCACTATTAATAAAATTTCATATTAATTAATTAAATATAGATATAAAATCTTGATACTTTCAACAAAATGTTACTACATAAACAAAAAAATGATAATATCCATTATTCTTATATAATATAACTAATTTTATCTTTTTAATTAGCTTGTAACTTTTTGTCATATTAAAATATTCAATTAACAAATTTAAAGGAGATAATTTGTGAAAAAAATATTTGCTCTTTTTTGTATGATTGTACTTTGTACATATATTAATCCTATAAGTTCCTTGGCAGAAACAGCAGGATTAACAAAATGTGGAGAATCACCTGCATTTACAAAAAGATTAAACAATAGTGTTAAAAAACTAGAAGCAAGGCTAGCAAAATATGATTCAAATACTCCACCTGCAATAGCTTTACAAACACAAATAGAAAAAACAAAATTAAGATTTGATAAGTATGCTAAATCAGGCATTTTATGTGGAACAGATGGATTACCACACTTAATCACAGATGGTAGATGGAATCATGCAGGCGAATTTATGATTCCAGGAATTATATTTATATATATTACAGGATGGATTGGATGGGTTGGAAGAAAATACTTGCGAGACATATCACAAACCTCTAAACCTACAGAAAAAGAAATTATTTTAGATGTACCACTAGCACTTAAATACTGCTTATCAGGTTTTACATGGCCTTTAGCGGCAATAAAAGAACTCACAAGTGGAGAATTAATTGCACGTAACCAAGACATTCCTATTTCACCACGTTAAAATTAATAATATATAACAAATAATAAGGTCTAAAAATTCATATGAATGATAATTTATTGAAATATTTGTCAACTATTCCTGTTGTAGGTGCTATTTGGTTAACATTTACTGCTGGTCTCATAATAGAAATTAATCGTTTTTTCCCTGATATATTATCATTATCATTATAAATTACGTATATTAATTTTAAAAATGACAAGCTTTATATTCTATAAGCTTGTTTTTTTTTATAACTAAAAATCTATTGATATAATAAATGTAAAAATATTCACTTGAAATTTGATATTAACAAATATGAGTTTAGTTAGCCAAATCATTTTAAACGCAGATAATGAATTAAGATACCCTAGTATTGGAGAATTACAGTCAATAAACAATTACATAAAAACAGGAGAAATTCGCATCTGTATCAGCAGCAAATTAAGAGATAAAGAAAAAGAAATTATACAACAAGCAAGTAAATCTATTTTTCAAATTCACCCAGAATATATAGCTCCCGGAGGTAATGCAGAAGGATCTAGAAAAAGATCTTTATGTCTTAGAGACTATGGATGGTATTTACGCTTAGTAACATACGGTGTATTGACTGGAGATAAAAATTCTATTGAAAAAATAGGCATAATTGGAGTAAGAGAAATGTATAACTCTTTAGGCGTACCCATAATCGGTATGATTGACGCTATAAATTGTTTAAAACAAGCAACTATTAAAATTTTAGAAGAAAATGAAATAGTTATTATAGAACCTTACTTTGATTTTATAATACAAGGTATGTCATAAAGCTTACTAAAGTTATATAAATTTAATCCATATAATTTAATAGTTGCTTGCTTAATTGTGTAATGTTATAATCTTAATTACACTCGGAAAATACATTATTAATAGCTTAAACTTGTCAGGACTGGAAAGTAGCAGCAATTCAGCTCAATTACGTAAGGTATTTTCCGGGTTTTATTATTTTATAATCTTAACAAAATTGACATAATACATAATAAATACATTAATTACTAATAAATGAACATATAATATCTCTAATATTTAAATATCAACTATTATAATTCAATAGAATTTGAAAAAGACATGAAATCATCAATCATGCAAGGAGCTCGAATTATTTCTGTAGGCTCTGCTGTTCCAGATTTATGTATAAACAATAAAGAAATTAGTCACATCGTCGAAACGTCAGATGAATGGATAGTAACTCGAACAGGTATTAAAGAAAGACGAATATTAACAGGTGCAAATAAATCAGTGGTAGATCTTGCCTACAATGCTGCAATGAAAGCATTAAACAATATTAAGATGGACCCACTAGAAATAGATCTAATTATATTAGCAACATCAAGTCCTAATGATCTTTTTGGTAGTGCTAGTAAAGTACAAGCAAAAATTGGAGCTAAAAAAGCTGTTGCATTCGATCTAACAGCAGCTTGCTCAGGATTTGTACTAGCTATTGTAACAGCTACACAATTCATACAAAACGGTAGTTACAAAAATATTTTAATCATTGGTGCAGATGTTTTATCAAAATGGATTGACTGGTCAGACCGTAAAACCTGTATACTATTTGGTGATGGAGCTGGGGCAGCTATAATACAAGCATGTTCTGAAGAAGATAACGCTATTTTAGGTTTTCAACTAAATACGGATGGAAAACAATCTGATGAACTATCAATTACATACAAAGAGAACCCATATTCTTTAAACACTTTCCAACTTTTTCGAGGTCAATTTGAATATATTTCAATGAACGGCAAAGAAGTGTATAAATTTGCTGTATCAAAAGTTCCCGCTAGTATCACAAAATGCCTTAATGCTCTACATCTTTCAACAAAGGACGTTACATGGCTTTTATTACACCAAGCTAACAAAAGAATTTTAAATGCTGTAGCCAATAGATTATCTATTGATACATGTAAAATAATCTCCAACTTAAGCCGATATGGAAATACTTCAGCTGCATCAATACCATTAGCACTCGATGAAGCATTACAAAATAATAGAATTACTAAAGAAGATATTATAGTAATTTCTGGTTTTGGTGCAGGATTAACATGGGGTACAGTTGTAATTAAATGGAAATGTTAATAGAAAACACAAAAAGTTAACTATTTGAATAACCTATATTACAATATAGAAACAATCTATAAGATTCAAATTAAATAATAAAATATATATATTTAATATTTTACTTATTTAATTTATAAATTCATTTTTCAGAAATTATTAATGAAGGAAAATTCATAATGACATCATCACTATCTGGTTTTTTTAACAGTTTAATCTTGGGTGCTTTAATTGTTGTATTGCCTATTACACTAGCACTCTTATTTGTTAGTCAAAAAGATAAAACATTAAGAAATTAAACATCTATAATTTTATTTTAAAATACATTTAAGTAATGAATAAGAAAAATACATTTATACGGATCATTATTATATCTGTAATTATGTTTTTTCTTATAAGCTCATCAATTGAATACAAGAAATTATATTCAAATTCAAATAACTAATCTAATTATCAAAATTCATCCATTATTTTATATGTCCTTATCAGAGTGGTTAAATATTAAACGTAATACATCTTTAACAACAAATACAAAAGAAATAAACTTACAAATACCTGAAGGATTATGGATAAAATGCACTAGATGTAGTCTGCTTATGTACTATAAAACTTTAGAAAAAAATCTTAAAACATGTCCTAAGTGTGGGCATCATTTCCCTACTACTAGTCAAGATAGAATAACACAACTTATTGATAGCAATACATGGCAACCTATTAATACATTATTAACTTCAACAGACCCACTTGGTTTCTCTGATAGAAAATTATATAGTAAACGACTATTGGATATGAAAAGACAAACAGGCTTATTTGATGCTGTACAAACTGGTTTAGGAAATGTTTTTGATATGCCTATTGCTCTTGGTATCATGGATTTTCGATTTATGGGCGGTAGTATGGGTTCAGTAGTAGGTGAAAAACTTACTAGACTAATTGAAAAAGCAACAATTAAGAAACTGCCTGCTGTCATTATATGCGCTTCGGGAGGAGCAAGAATGCAAGAAGGTATGCTTAGTTTAATGCAGATGGCAAAAATTTCTTCAGCCCTACAAAAACATAAAGAACAGAAGCTTCCTTACTTTCCTATTTTGACTTCTCCAACTACAGGAGGTGTAACAGCTAGCTTTGCTATGCTAGGAGATTTAATTATCGCAGAACCGAATGCATTGATAGCATTTGCTGGTAGAAGAGTTATAGAACAAACAATAAAAGAAGATCTGCCAGATAATTTTCAAACATCTGAATATTTATTCAAACATGGATTTATAGACCTAATCATATCAAGAATAGAATTAAAAACCAAACTTCACCAAATTTTGTCTTTTTATGATAAAAAACTATAAATCTTGTAACTTACTACATTCACAATGTATAATGATAAAACAAATACAACTTAGCAGCAATAATATAGTCACTGTATAAATTATTATATAGAGTAAAATTACTAATTATAGTGAAATAAAAATTTAATAGATAGTAATTAAAGTATTATGTAATATATAATATATAAACTATTTGCTTAATTCAAGGATAATATAAATCTTATGATATCAAACACTAAAATTCAGCTAAGTTTATTTGCTGTTATAATTGTTTTTGAAACTTTATTAAATCAAGTTTATGCTATAGAATTAGATGAAGCAACAAGAACAGTAACTTTAGAAGAATCTGGGAAAACTGTTATATTAACTCCAGAACAGGTTAAAAGAGGCAAACGCCTTTTTAATAATTCATGTGCTCAATGTCATAATGGTGGAATTACGAAAACAAACCCTAATATAGGATTAGACCCTGAATCATTAAGTGGAGCAACACCTGTTAGAGATAATATTCGTAACCTAATAGAATACATGAAAGATCCGACAAGTTATGATGGTGCTAATTCTATTGCTGAATTACATCCTAGTATAAAAAGCGCAGAAATTTTCCCTAAAATGCGAAACTTGACAGATGAAGATTTATTTGCAATTGCTGGCCATATTTTGATTCAACCTAAAATTGCAGCAGAAAAATGGGGAGGAGGTAAAATATACTACTAAAAAATCAAACAAAAATTAAAATATTATTTATTGTATATAAATTATCTTATATATGCTATAGATGATAAAAAATCAAATATAATATATATTAAGATTTCATTTACTTTATCATTCTAAGGATATATAATTTATGAGATGGTTATTCACTTTTTTTGTCATTTACAATATCTTCACGTATAATGTTCAACCAACTGTTGCAGCAGATTTAGATGCTGGAGAACAAATTTTTTCAGCAAATTGTTCAGCTTGTCACGCAGGTGGAAACAACGCAATCATGCCGGATAAAACGCTAAAAAGTGATGTTTTAGCAGATAACAAAATGAATAGTATAGAAGCAATTACAAACCAAGTAAAAAATGGTAAAAATGCTATGCCTGCATTTGGTGGACGTTTAGCAGATGAAGATATAGAAAATGTTGCTAATTATGTTCTGAACAAATCAGAAAATGGATGGTAATATAATTGGCTTACTGATAAGTTTAAACACTATATAAAAAATTCAAAACAATAGGTAGTTAATGTTATTTAATATAGCTATCTATTCTTCTATAATAAGACAACACAACTTATATACCTGTAGTATTTATATATTCTAATTATAATATTCGATCAATGACATATAATCTATATCCAGCAATTCTCATGTTAAAAGATGGTAAAACGTATAAGGGTTGGACTTTACTCAATTCTATAATATCTTTCGGAGAAGTTATATTTAATACAGGTATGACTGGATACCAAGAAATCATAACAGATCCTAGTTATGCAGAACAAATCATAACTTTTACTTATCCAGAAATTGGTAACACAGGTATTAACTATGAAGATAATGAATCGAATAAAATTCACATAAAAGGTATAATAGCTAAAAATTTTTGTTTCTCACCTAATAATTGGAGGCAACAAGAATCTTTTATAGCTTATGTTATAAACAATAAAATACCTCACATTTTTGGTATAGATACAAGAGCATTGACTAAACACTTAAGAAAGACTGGTTCTATGAATGGATGCATCTCAAGCAAATATTTAAATCCTGATTTGCTATCATTCAAATTTAAAAATATAACTGAAATAGAGGGCAATGACTTAGTTCAAAAAGTTACAACAAAAAAAAATCACGAATTTCAAGACTATTCTAATAAATATTTTTCATATTTACAATATAAGACAGATAGAACATATGGATATGGTTTAAAAATAATTCTAATAGATTTCGGGGTTAAGCATAATATTTTATCTAGATTATACAGCTATGGTTGTTCTATTCATATATTACCTGCAACAAGTTCATACAAAGAAATTAAATCATACAATCCAGATGGTATTCTATTATCTAACGGTCCTGGTGATCCCTCAGCAATAAAATATGCCATAAACACAGTTAAGAGGATTATAAAATACACGAACATACCTATATTTGGTATATGTATGGGACATCAAATAATAAGTCTAGCATTGGAAGCAGAAACATTTAAATTAAAATTTGGACATCGAGGTCTAAACCATCCTTCAGGCATTAAACAAAAAGCAGAAGTTACAAGTCAAAACCATGGTTTTGCTGTAACCCAAAAATCTCTGTATAATAAGACTATAAATATTACTCACTTCAATTTAAATGATTCTACTGTAGCAGCTATATTTCACAGCACAAAGCCAATATTTTCCGTACAATACCATCCTGAAGCTAGCCCAGGGCCACATGATTCAGACTATTTGTTTAAATATTTCATTAATCTAACTAAACAACTTAAACAGTATAAAAATTATACTAATTCATCATCACTCCAAACATTATGATTAAATAATGCTGCTATGACTTGTACACCTCTCAATTGATTAAACAATGGCAAATGTCCATCAGGTGCATTAATATTCCATATAAATTCGCTCGGATACCTTAAGGGAATACCATTTTTATTCCATCCTATATTAACCCATAGTTTTTCCCAATTACAATTAATAGATAACCAAATCTTTCGTTGTATTGAAAAACCAAATTTGCCTCTAGAATAAACTGTCCAAAGTTTATCTAGAATATATAAATCTTCAGGAGGAAAAGAAAAGATATCTGTGAAATATAGCCAGTTACGATTATATTTTCGATCCAAATTAGCTAATGAACAAAGATAAGATTGAGTAAGCTTATCTGCTTGTTGAAAATCATGATTAATCAACAAATCTTGTAAAGGTTGATAATTGAATTGCAAAGATGATTTTAAATCTATAAGACCAAAAGAAAAATAAGAACTTAACCTTTGCTTTATATCATCTATACTATAAAAATACAAAAATTCAAATATTAAACCATCTAAGACTTCAACATTTTTCTTTTGAATAATACACCTGTCGACTAAAAAATTCAAAAGAGCTTCTTGACCAGCTTGACCTGATTGTATGATTTGCTCAATCATTTTTAATTGGTGTGTTCTATCAAAATTCATGTTTAAAGATGCAACCTGCTCTGTAATAATGGAATTACAATTAAGATCTTTCATAACTTATATTAATCAAATTACAACATTAATAAAAATAGATTATTTATATAATTTGATAGCTATTTAGGTAAACTATCTATTCCTAAAATTATAATACGAACTAAAAACATTATTCCATTTCCTAATATATTTATGAATATATAGAATATAAGTTTTACTAAAACAAGTAAAAATTGTTCACACTTAGGAATTATAAAATCTTGTAACTCTATTATAGTAATTATTATCAACTGCAAATATGATAATTGAATAAAATCTTCTAATCTATAAGTATATATATATCTTGTAACTAATCCTTTAGGCCCTATTAACCAAACTTTATAACGATTACTGTATATATACCTAGGTTGAATAACATATAAGTATAATAAATTTTGATAAAATAAGTTATTACGAAAAGAAGCTAAAGATCTAATAGAAATATAAGATATATTACATAATTTATTTTTTTTCAAAAATGCAATTATATTAGATAATGATTTTAAATTTTCTAATATCATAAAAACAGCTAAATTACTAATTTGTATCATTACATTTTCTAGCAAAATTTCTACATGTTTTACTGGTGTATGCTTTTGATCAAATGCGAAAATATAATTATCTACATATATGGAACCAAAAATTAAATACGTTAATAAGTTTTCTAATAGCCACTTGTATTCTAATAATGTAACTTTTAAATAATAATACTTTTTACTCTGTATTAGCATTATAGAAGAATTATTAACAGTAAATTCGATTAAAAATCGAGCTACTACTTTTTGGATTAAATCATAAAAGATTTTATCTTTTAAGATTTGAATACCTTGAAGACTTATATTCAACTCTACTAAATCTAAAACCAATATTTCTAACTCAACTAAAACAATGGAAAACAATTTATGTTTTACAGAATTATTCAATATATCAATATACAAATAATCTTGCGTATTATTAGACAAATTTCTATGAAACTTTTGCCTTATATGAGCAAACAAATAAGCTACTTCGTGATTAAGATATATGCCTTGCTTATAAGGCCAATAGTTTACCATATATGTTTCAATTTATTGATATTTTAAGATATAATATCTTGCACAATATATTAATGAAAATATAAAAAATTTATGTATTATAATTTACTAATATCTAGGCTTATAATATAAATGTTCTTTAAGGTATAATATAACAATATAGTTATTTATAACATAATAATTAAAGCGATAGAGTAATCTGAATAATATATATCAACATATATGACTAAATACTACTTTGCAATTGCAAGCAGGAACTTTTTAATGAATGAGGAACCAGTTGAAGAAATTTTGCGAGAAAGAACTAACCATTACCAAGATATAAAAAAAGATATAGATTTTTGGTTTATTATTAATCCAGATCTATTGGCATCATTTAATCTCAACCGCATACGTGAACAATTGACAGAAGATTGTGCAGCTATAATTTCATTAGATAAACAATTTATTCAATGGTTAAAATTAAGAATTGGATTTGTCGTAATAGGCGAGTTTCAATCCAATTATATTTTTTCGCCAAATATCAATAGCATCTATTTTTAATATAAAACAATTCATGTAGCAGGTGTAACAAACAAAGTCAAAATTTCTTTGCTAAACGTTTCAGCTGCTTTAGATTTATAGCGATTTGGATTAATAATTATTGACAACATACGCTTAATTGTCACATTCTCTATTTTAGCCCAATGAAGTATACCCAATTCTAATTCCTTTGCAATAGCAGATACAGAAACAAATGCAGCCCCCAAACCAGATTGTACAGCATTTTTAATAGCTTCTATAGAATTCAATTCCATTTCTATTTTAAACCTACTACTATCAATATCATGCTGAATTAAAATTTTATCAATTACTTTGCGTATAGTAGACTGAGTATCCAAAGCAATAAACCTTAATCTATATAAATCTTCCTTCTGAATATCTGGCAATTTAGAAAATATATGAGAAGTAGGTAAAATAAGAGCTAATTCATCCTCTGCATATGAAGTTATCTGTAAAGTATCTTTTAACTCATTTGGGACCTCTCCACCAATAACAGCTAAATCAACTTGACCATTGGCAACACTCCAAGAAATCAAACGAGTAGAATGTACTTGGAGTTGAACATTAACTTGTGGATATCTTTGTCTAAACAAGCCGATTAATCTGGGCATCAAATAAGTTCCTGTAGTTTGACTAGCACCAACAACTAAAGTTCCTCCTTGCAAATTTTGAACATCTTCTAATGCCCGACAGGTTTCCTCACATAATGCCAAAATTCTACCGCCATATCTTAATAACAAATTACCTGCCTCTGTTAAAGTCGCTTTTTTATTACTTCTTTCAAACAAAGGTATGTTCAATTGTTTCTCTAAATTTTGAATTTGAAGACTTATAGCTGGCTGAGATACATATAAACTATCTGCTGCACGTTTAAAACTACCCTCTTTTATAATAGCTTTTAAAATCCTCAACTGATCTAAAGTAAAAGGCAAATCCCTCATATAACTATATTAAAACACTAAACAAATATATTCTTATTCTGTAAATATATGGATATCAAAAAGTTTAATACAATTTTTATTTCTTAGAGAAAAAATTTGATACATAAAAATATAGTATTAATCAAGTATAATTATAACATAATAATTCCTTTGTCATAACTATGATAAAAGTATAATATAATTATATAAAAACTTAAGGAAGAAAAGTATGGATATAAGACTTTTAATTGTACTATTACCTGTGTTAGCAGCTGCTTCTTGGGCTTTATATAATATTGGTAGAGTAGCTTTACAACAATTTCGTAGCATGTAAAGTAATTTGTATAGTATCTTAAATTAGAACCAAAACAAAGGGAATCAAGTTATATGGGATTCCCTCAACAACTAAATATAATTATTAAAGTATATCTAATATCTATTATACATAGAATAAAGACTACAAACAAACACATAATATCAAATACTAAAATTAATAAAATTATGGCTGTACCTAAAAAACGCACATCAAAATCAAAATGTAAATCACGAAAAGCACAATGGAAACATAAAGCTTATGATACTTATAAAAAATCCATGTCATTAGGCAAGTCAATAATAACAGGTAAATCTAACAGTTTTATATATATACAACAAAAAGAAAACAATAACTAATCTTATAAATCATTATAATTGAATAATCATAACTGAAATACTATTTAAAAATAAAACATTAAGTATACAAGTATAAATGAAGGTTATACGCTTAAATCATAATGATTTCTTTCTGAAACACATAAAAGCCTGCTTTTATTGTAAATTCAAAAATCTGAAAACAATTTGGCTTTTTAATTGCTGTGAAGGTTCTCAACATTATTTAATGAAACAGAAAATAAAAATAAGCCAAGTATCTAAAATCATTATTACAGAAATGACAATATGTAACATATCTGGACTACCAGGATTACTATCTAGTTTAAGTTTAAGCAATAAAAAGAGCGCTATACATGTCTATGGTCCAACAGATTTAGCTAAATATCTAGAACTAATCAAAAAATATTCAAAAACTAATTTTAGATATAATTTATACTTTCATATATTGAATACAAACTACATTATAAGAGATCATGAATATCAAATATATTGTCTAAAGAGATCTACACACTTCGAATTTATTATTACAATTCCTAAAAATAAGGGCAAATTCAAATTATATCATGCAAAACAATGGCAAATAGAAATAGGTCCTATATACGGTAAACTAAAAAAAGGATATGATTTCATTTTACCAGATGGTACACTAGTAAATAGTAAAGACTTTACGCAAGAACAAAAAAAGGATAATCAAATATCATTTTTATTGAGTCATGATCTATCACAAACTTAACAAATTAGGTATTGGAAAACATTAACTATTAAAACTACAGTTTAAGAAAATATATTTGTTACTATTTTAAATTTAAGTTATTATATTATTAAATATTAGACACTAAAAAATTATCTACTTATGGTATATGCAATAATAGAAGCAGATGGTAAACAAATTTGGATAGAACCTGGTAAATATTATGATATAAATTATATTCCGGGAGAACCAGGAGATTATATACAATTCAATAAAGTATTAGTTCTCAAGCAAAAAAGCTCTATTCAATTAGGAAACCCCTGTATAAAATCTGCATGCATAAAAGCAAAAATTTTAAAACATATAAAAGGCAAGAAAATAACTGTTTTTAAAACAAAATCAAAAAAGAACAATAGGAAGAAAAAAGGGTATAGGCAAAAACTAACAAGACTATTAATAGAAAAAGTGTTTCAATAATGTCTCAACTTATATAAATTATTGCAACGAAATTCATAATCACATCTTAAATCAACTAAGTTAATAAATATAACATATGGCACATAAAAAAGGTAGTGGAAGCACAAAAAACGGTCGTGATTCTCGTTCTCAGAGATTAGGAATCAAAAAATATGGAGGAGAATCAATAAATATAGGCAATATAATTGTTCGGCAAAGGGGAAGCCGATTTAAACCTGGGCTTAATGTAAAACTAGGTAAAGATTATACTCTATTCGCATTAGCAAATGGAACAGTAGTTTTCAAAAAAAGTAAAAAGAATCATACAACAGTCAGCATTATAACTAACGAAAAGAATTTATAACATATAAATTGAAACAGTCCATAAACACATAATTTTTTACAGATGTAATTAAGATAATTATGATAAATTAAATCTATCTAATTTTTCTATAGCGATGTTTCAATAATGATAAAAAAAATAGTTATTTCTCAATATAAGAATTTAGCAGCTATATTAAATAATAACAAAATTCAAGAAATTGTTACGATTAATAATTTGTACCAAGTAAACGATATATATATAGGTACTGTAGAAAAAATTTTTTCTAGTATCAACGCTGCATTTATAAAACTAAATAAATCGGGAAAAAGCGGGTTTATACATATAAATGATATAAAACACATTAAAAAAGGAAAACATATTAAAAATATAGAAGAAATTTTGTCTATAAATCAAGTTATTTTAGTACAAATTATAAAGGAACCAACTATTTATAAAGGACCCAGATTAACCGCAAATATACATTTACATGGAAAATATCTGGTATTAATGCCTTTTTGTAATACTATTTGTATATCACACAAAATTTACGATTATAACGAACGTACGCATCTTTACTCATTAGCTGTTTTACTTAAGCCTAGTAAAATGGGCTTATTAATTAAATCATCTGCTGAAGGTATTCAAGAAAATATTATATTGGACGATTTAGACGATTTAAAAAAACAATGGAATTTTATAGAAAAAGCTATCATAAGCAATTCTTCGCCTTTATTATTATATAAAGATGAAAACTTAATAAAAAAAATTATTAGAGATTTTTATGAAAACAACATTACAAAAGTAATAATTGACTCTAAAGAAGGATTAAATCAGTTAAATTATTACTTGTATAAATGGAATTGTCTATCACCTCGTCACAACACAAAATTACAATTATATAATCAATCAAAATGCATATTGGATCAGTTTTATATAAAACATGCTATAGACAATGCACTTAAGCCAAAAGTTAAGTTGCCTTACGGAGGCCATATTATTATTGAAAGTAATGAAGCATTAACAGTGATTGATGTGAACTCCGGTTCTTTTAATAAATCAGGTAATTCTAAAGAAGCTATTCTAAAAACGAACTTTTATGCAGCTATTGAAATCGCTTACCAATTAAAAGTAAGAAATATTAATGGAGTTGTAATTATCGATTTTATTGATATGTCTTCTCAAGGTGATCAATTACAACTATTAGAACATTTTAGCAAATTATTAAAAGTAGATAATGCTAGACCACAAATAGTACAATTATCAGAATTAGGTTTAGTAGAACTTACTAGAAGAAGAAGAGAGCAAAGCTTAAAAGAGTTATTTACTAATGACAGAAATTCTCGTATTAATTCAACAGAAAGACAATTTGTTAAACTTCTCAAACATACAAGCAAATATTACAATAGTAGATCAAGTAACTATAAAAATATGAGATATTTATTTTTTAAAGAACAATTTAAAAATAAAAAATATGTAATATTAAAAAAGAAAAGTTTTAAGCCGTCTAATATATTTACACCCCACTACTTCACTTATATAGATAATATTAACCCTATTCAATTAATGCGCCCAAAAGTTAACTATATTATTCCTTTACAACTATATTTTAAATTGGTTGGCAACAAACTTACAGTTATTTAACTAAAAAAATACAAAAAGTAAGCACTTTTTGTATTTTTTAACTTTACCTATATAAAAACACTATCAGAATGAATCATGTTATACTAACTAACCATTAATTGATGGAGCAACTAAAGATACTGGTAGAGAATTACTAGAAGCCAAATCTAGAGGAAAATTATGAGCATTACGTTCATGCATTACTTCCATACCTAGGTTAGCTCTGTTAAGAATATCTGCCCAAGTATTAATTACACGCCCTTGGCTATCTACAACTGATTGATTGAAATTAAAACCATTTAAGTTGAAAGCCATAGTGCTTACAGACATTGCTGTAAACCAGATTCCTACGACAGGCCATAAGCCTAAAAAGAAATGTAATGAGCGCGAGTTGTTAAAACTTGCATATTGAAAGATCAAGCGGCCAAAGTATCCATGAGCTGCAACGATGTTGTATGTTTCTTCTTCTTGGCCAAATTTATAACCATTATTTGCAGACTCATTTTCAGTTGTTTCACGAATTAAGCTAGAAGTTACTAAAGAACCATGCATAGCACTAAATAGAGAACCACCGAAAACACCTGCTACACCCAGTTGATGAAAAGGGTGCATTAAGATATTATGCTCGGCTTGGAATACAAGCATAAAGTTAAATGTGCCAGAAATACCTAAAGGCATACCATCAGAGAAGCTTCCTTGTCCAATAGGGTATACAAGGAAAACTGCTGCTGCTGCTGCTACAGGAGCTGTAAAAGCAACAGAGATCCAAGGGCGCATACCTAAACGATAGCTTAATTCCCACTCACGACCAATGTAGCAGCATACACCTAATAAGAAGTGTAAAACAATTAGTTGATAAGGTCCACCATTGTATAACCACTCGTCTAGTGATGCAGCTTCCCAAATTGGGTAAAAATGAATACCAATCGCTGCAGAACTAGGTATAATCGCGCCAGAAATGATGTTATTTCCATAAAGTAAAGAACCAGCAACTGGCTCACGAATACCATCTATATCAACTGGAGGTGCAGCAACGAATGCAATGATGAATACAGATGTAGCTGTTAATAATGTTGGAATCATTAAAACACCAAACCAACCGATATAAAGGCGGTTCTCAGTGCTTGTAATCCAAGTACAAAAACGTTCCCACAGGCTTGCGCTTTCGCGTCTTTCTAAAGTAGCAGTCATAATATTATATATTGATTAGGATAATTAAGGATACTTCCCAAGACATTCTCAACTTGTTATGTATATTATTACTAAAATATAAAGAAATTGTAAATATTCAATTAAAATAATTGATCCAAGTTCAGTAAGATTAAGACTTATTCTAAAAATTATAGAAAATATCATCAAATAGTAAAAGATGATAAAAAACTTAGTAGTTGATTTTTTAATATGAATATATAAAATTATAATATAAGGAAACTATAGAACTTATTTCCAACTAATTTAAATAACAGAACAATTAATAGAGAATTATGTCACATTTTAGTCGTATAACAACAAATATAACTAACCTAAAGATACTAAAACAAAGTTTAACAGATCTAAATTTTGATTATAGTGCGAAACCGTCACACTTGCAAGATAGTAATGGAAATTTAGAATATATGGATATAGTTGTAAAAAAGAATGATAAAAATATAATAGGTTTTGTATGGAATGGAAAAGAATATACATTTATATCGGACTTTGACCTATGGAAAAACAATCAAGATATATACCCAGAGAATATCATAGAAAAAATATTACAACAATATGCTATTAACTCAATTATAGAAGTAAGCCATGCTGAAGGCTTTAAAACTATAAACAAAGAAAAATTAAAAGATGGATCTACTAAATTAATAGTTCAAAGATGGAACTAAATTATAAAAACAATTGCATAAAATAATCACATGCGGACAGAGAGACTTGAACTCTCACAAGAAAATCTCACTAGATCCTAAATCTAGCGTGTCTACCAATTCCACCATGTCCGCCATAAACAAATAAACACAAAAACATTGTATCAAAAAATTTACCCAACAACAAGTAATATTAACAATATATAATATACTTCATAAGTATATATGAAGCTTGCTATATTGTTATTATTTTGATATATTTAGATCTATATCATAATAATTATCCTCAGTAGCTCAGCGGTAGAGCGGTCGGCTGTTAACCGATTGGTCGTAGGTTCAAATCCTTCCTGGGGAGTTAATAAATTAAAACATATCGAATTTGCAATAATCCTACAAAATACTTAAAATGATCATATCTAATATTATTAATACAATCAACTATAAAACTTATATTATTGAACAAAACTTATATGCTGTATTAGCATCACAAATAAATAGTATTCATCCTATCACTTTCATATTACTTATAATAAGTGGTTTGCTAACAAGCTTGAATCCATGTTTACTCTCTATAATACCTACTAGCTTATCATACATATATGCAAACAAACTTAACAATAACAACAAAAAAATGTTTATCTCTGGCATAATAAGTAGTACTATTTTGAGTATTATCATATTCCAAGGGCTGCATAAGCAATATGAATATTTATTACATACTTTTCCGCTATTATCATATATTGCTACAATTATAGTTAGCTTCAAATTACTACAAATAATAGAATTTAACAACAGCTTTAGCTATAATAATAATACATATAACAAGTTATTATTTATACCTTTATTATACCACTATATAACTGGATTAGTTATAGGTATTAGTTCTTCATCATGTACAGTCCCAATATTATTAATTATATTATTTTGGATATCTTCTTGTAAATCTTGGCTATTGGGAATTTTATATACTATAACTTACTTATTCAGTTATATATTACCTATTTATCTGATTATTAATCAGAACCTTAATTACAATCAAATAAATAGATGGCCACTTATATGGAATAATATTACTTTTTTAAGTGGCTGCACTATGTTAGGATATAGCATTTTTGCTTTACTTCATATAATATTTATATAATGTTTTCTAACAAAACAATAAACCATGTTTTATATAAGCAAATAAATTTCTATCATAACCTATGCAACTACTTAATACTAAAAATATTATATGGCACACATTTAAAAAACTTCGTAATTTAAGTTTCTCTATAAGCTTACTACTGATAATAGCTATTATCAGTATAATTGGAACTATCATTGAACAAAATCAAAGTATTTCTTATTATCAAACCAATTATCCTCTTAACAATCAATTATTGAATGATATAATTAATTGGAAGATAATTGTCAACTTAGGATTAGACCATATATATTCAAATCCATGTTTCATAACCGTCTTAATTTTATTCTTTTGTAGTTTACTATCATGCACTTTTTCTAATCAATTACCCAGCTTAAGAAATGCTCGTAAATGGAAATTTTTACAACACAGTCAAAAAAGAAATAATAAATCTCATTTCACAGAATTAGATCAAACATCTATATGTAATATGATATATAGTCTATACAGTAATCACTATTATATATTTCATAAAGAAACGAGCTTGTACGCTTATAAAGGCTTATCTGGCCGAATTGCTCCTATTATTGTGCATTTCAGCATAATTTTAACTCTCACAGGATCCGTAATTAGTTTATTAGGCGGATTCACAGCACAAGAAATAGTACCAGAAGGAGAAATATTTCATATAAAAAATACAATTCAATCTGGATTTAACAGCACATTACCAGATAATTTAATAGGAAAAATTAACGATTTTCATATCACATATAACAAAGATAACTCAATAAAACAATTTTTATCTAATATTGCACTATATAATAGCCAAGGTCATAATATAAATCAAAAATATGTTTTTGTTAATTCACCATTGATATTTAATGGCATTACATTTTATCAAACGGACTGGAGCATAAATAGCATAAGGCTAAAAATAGGAAATAGTAAAATTATCCAACATCCGATTACAAAGCATAAAATCAATAATCAAATCTTATGGTCATCCCAGATTCCTATAAATAAGACAGCACGTATTATATTTATCGTAACTAAATTAAATAACCAAATTTCTATGTATGATACATCTAACAATTTACTAATACATATGAAATCAAATGAAAAAGTAGTGATTAATAACACAACTGTAGAAATTGTTGAAATAATGACAAACACAGGTCTACAAATTAAAACAGATCCTGGTATTTTTATTACTTATACAGGCTTTTTAACATTAATGATTAGCATAATTGTAAGCTATATCTCTTATTCTCAAATCTGGGTCAACAGTATAATACAAAATATAGAAATAGCAGGTTTCACTAATAGAGCTACATTAAGTTTCGAAGAAGATTTAATCAATATTGAAGAAATATACACTAAATATACATGGATATAAATATAGCATCAATAATAATGAATCAGAAGTAATAACAAATATGCGTAATAATTGATTATTACTATAGAATTACAAAAGTACCATATAAACAATCAAGCTTTATAGTACAATTAATATATTTTATTTTGCCTTATATATTATTATATTAAAACAAAGCTGCAGACTACAGAAATCATCACTTATATAAGAATAAATAAAGAATATATTAGTAAAATAGACCTCTTACTATACCATTCAAGAATTTATAATGTAATATCATCTTAATTAAAAAAGAACTAATAAATTCTACTGACTCGATCTTATATTAATTCACTTCAAACTTCATTAATCAAATAAGTCACTAAATATTAAAATACAATAAAATTTCTAATTATTGCTTGCCCTTCAGTTGTCCATAAACTTTCTGGATGAAACTGAATACCTCTCAATAACTTATATTTTTTATGACGGCATGCCATAATAATCCCTTCATGTGTCCAAGCTGTAATTTCTAAGTTATTAGGAAAACCTTGATGATTAATAATCAAACTGTGATAACGCGCTGCAGAAAAAGGATTAGGCAAACTAGTAAATAAATCTTGAGAATTATGTAAAATTTTACTTAATTTACCATGCATAGGATAATCTAGCTTAGTTATTTTAGCACCATATACATATCCTATAGCTTGATGACCTAAACAGACTCCTAAAATAGGTATAGTACTAGCATAAGAACTAATTAATTGTAAAGATATACCTGAATTTTCAGGATTACCTGGACCAGGTGATAAAACAATATGAGTCGGATTATATTGATCAATATGAGACAAAGATATTTCATCATTCCTGACAGTACAAACAGATAAACCTAATTTACCTAAACACTGTACTAAGTTTTGTGTGAAACTATCATAATTATCAATAACTAAAATCATAGTTCAAATAAAATATACTTATATGTTAAATTACTTTATAAACATACCTTCTGAAGGTGAACTTGCTGCAGCTTTATTTTGTCTTAACATTCTACCAGATAGATAAGCAATACGCCCAGATACAACTCCCAATTTCATAGCTTCTGCCATATATTCAGGATTAGCAGCTTTAGCAATAGCTGTATTCAATAATACTGCAGATGCACCCATTTCCATGGCCTGACTAGCTTCACTAGCTGTACCAATACCCGCATCTATTATAATAGGAATTTTTGCATTATTTATAATAATTTGTAAATTTAGAAGATTTTGTAAACCTTGCCCAGAACCAATAGGAGAACCTAAAGGCATAATCGCAGAACAGCCAACCTCTTCCAACTGTTTAGCTAAAATAGGATCTGGACTAATATAAGGTAAAACTGTAAAATTTTTATTAACTAGATACTCTGCAGCCTTTAAAGTCCCATAAGGATCTGGAAATAAATATTCTGAATCAGAAATAACTTCTAATTTCACAAAATTATTATCTAATTGCCCTAATCTCTTTGCTATTTCTCGACCTAAAACAGCAACTCTTATAGCTTCTTCTACTGTCTCACAACCAGCTGTATTAGGTAAAAGCCACAATTTTTTCCAATCTAATCCATCAAGTAAATTACTTTTCCCGTTTAGTTTCTTAATATATGTACGACGAATAGCTACTGTTACAATAGAAGCATCACTGTTCATTACACTGATACTAGCTTCTTTTAAATTTCTATACTTACCTGTACCCAACATTAAACGAGATGAAAAAGATTTTTTATTAATTTTTAAAGGCTGAGTTAAATGCAAATATGAAGATAATAAATTGCGTGACATCGTTTTATTTCAATTAAATAAATAAAATAAAAAATATTTGAAATGTTTTATTATTTTAGTGTAAAATCAATATATACGCAATATATTTCATACTAAAAAATACATTAATATTTAATGTAATCATTAGTCAGATAAAAAACATCAATAAAATTTATATTTAAATATAACTTGCTGCAACCACTATACAAAATTACTATGCATAATAAATCACCTTTATTGATTATTATAATACTAAGCATTTTAAGTACTATATTAATAAGCTTTATAATACGCTACTTATATTTATATATAGCAACATCTTATAAAAATTATAACGTTAATAACATTACATTAGTAGATCGCTTAAGTTCTATATTACCCTATTGGCTGCCATTATTAGAAGGCTTACAAAACTTCGGGCAACAAATTTTACCAGATTATCCTTTCAATATTATGCAAATTTATAAAAAGACTCTAATGCCTTTAGTAATTTTTTACGTTACACACCCGACATTGGCTGTTATCATATTTTTTATATTATATTACCTATTTGTACGTAATAAGAGCCCTATACCAGACCGTCCATTTATTAGATTCAATGTATTACAATCAATACTATTATTTCTAATTAATTCTTTATTAGGAGCTACATTCAGAGCTTTACCTATAGAGTTCAGAATGAGCTTGTATGGACTGATGCTATGTAATACACTATTCTGGTTTGTTTTATCAACTATAGTCTACTCTATAATAAAATCTATTGAAGGGAAATATGCTAGAATACCAGTAATTTCTCAAGCCGTAAGAATACAAATTGATAATCAATTATAAGGTATAATTTATGAATTTTAATCATTATGAAACAATCTATATATTAAAACCTAATATAACCGAAGAACAAAATTTAACTTTATTGAATCAATATAAATCATTAATCAAAAAGTATGGTGGACAAAATATAGCAATTCAGCATAAAGGTAGAAGACACTTGAATTATAATATACAATCTTACTATGATGGTATTTATATGCAAATAAATTACACAGCAAGTAGCAATTTAGTTAAAATACTAGAAAAAACTATGGGTTTAAGCGGAGAAATCATAAGATATATTACAGTTAAGAATTATAGTACAAACCATATACACGTATAAGCTATTTAATAACTCAAATTCTGCACGTGCAAGGTCTATATAACTATAAAGATTATATATATAATGTAAATAGAACTATATAATATGATGTAGAAAGTTATCTTCAAAGTTAATTCAGTTCATTCTCTGAAGATAAAATAACATTATATTATTATAAAATTTTATCAACTTCTAGCAAAACTTATTAAATATAATCAAAGAAATACAACATCCAAAATATATCTAGTCAGTATTAGGTTAATCGTATACCATAATTATACAAATAGAGTAAAAAAGACTGATTTTACCTTCAAATAAAAATAAATTATCGATTTATATAGTCTTGATACTGAGCTACCTTCCCAAAAAGCTTCCCTTTCAGTATTATCGCCGCTGCAGCGTTTAACAACCAAGTTCGGAATGGATTGGAGTGGTTCCACTGCGCTATAAGAATCAAGACATAAATTACACTATTAAATTAAAGTTTTCGAAATTATAATAATAATATATAAAACATTCGATCTATTAGTACGTCTCAGCTGAATATATTACTATACTTACACTTGACGCCTATCAAACGGTTAGTCTTACCGTGATCTTATCCATTTTACTGGAAAGAGTACTCATCTTGAGGTTAGCTTCCCACTTAGATGCTTTCAGCGGTTATCTTGTCCATACTTGGCTACCCAGCATTTACTGTTGGCACAATAACTGGTACACCAGAGGTATGTTTCTCCCGGTCCTCTCGTACTAAGGAGAAATCCTCTCAATACTCTAACGCCTACACCGGATATGGACCGAACTGTCTCACGACGTTCTGAACCCAGCTCGCGTACCGCTTTCATGGGCGAACAGCCCAACCCTTGGGACATACTACCGCCCCAGGATGCGATGAGCCGACATCGAGGTGCCAAACCTCCCCGTCGATGTGAACTCTTGGGGGAGATTAGCCTGTTATCCCTAGAGTAACTTTTATCCGTTGAGCGACAGCCTTTCCACTCAGTACTGTCGGATCACTAAGGCCGACTTTCGTCTCTGCTCGACTTGTAAGTCTCGCAGTCAAGCTTCCTTATGCCTTTATACTCTACGACTGATTTCCGACCAGCCTGAGGAAACCTTTGCACGCCTCCGTTACCTTTTAGGAGGCGACCGCCCCAGTCAAACTGCCCACCTGAAACTGTCTATTGGCCAGCTTATGGCAGTCAATATTAGAATTCTAGTTTAATCAGAGTGGTATCTCACTAATGGCTCATATACATCCGCAAACATATACTCTTTGCCTCCCACCTATACTGCGCAAATTAAACCCAAATTCAATTCCAAGCTACAGTAAAGCTTCATAGGGTCTTTCTGTCCAGGTGCAGGTAGTCCGCATCTTCACAGACAATTCTATTTCGCCGAGTCTCTCTCTGAGACAGTGCCCAAATCGTTACGCCTTTCGTGCGGGTCGGAACTTACCCGACAAGGAATTTCGCTACCTTAGGACCGTTATAGTTACGGCCGCCGTTCACCGGGGCTTCAGTTACTAGCTTCATTTTACAACTAACCAATTTCTTTAACCTTCCGGCACTGGGCAGGCGTCAGCCCCCATACGTTGTCTTACGACTTTGCGGAGACCTGTGTTTTTGCTAAACAGTCGCTTGGGCCTGGTTATTGCAACCCTACAAGGGTACTCCTTCTCCCGAAGTTACGGAGCTATTTTGCCGAGTTCCTTAGAGAGAGTTATCTCGCGCCCCTTAGTATACTCTACCTACCTACTTGTGTCAGTTTAAGGTACAGGTATTTATTACTTAAGATATAGCGAGCTTTTCTTGGAAGTATGACATCAATCACTTTAGCACCGTAGTGCCTTGTATTCACTTCTTAGCTCTAGATGTTTTCTCCATCTTTCTTCACCTTAAAAGCTTAAACCGGTAACCAACATCCGGCTGATCTAGCCTGCTCCGTCCCTCGTTATCAGTAATAAATAGTACAGGAATATTAGCCTGTTATCCATCGACTACGTTTTTCAACCTTGCCTTAGGCCCTGACTTACCCTTCGTGGACGAACCTTCCAAAGGAAACCTTAGGTTTTCGGGGCATTGGATTCTCACCAATGTTTTCGCTACTCAAGCCGACATTCTCACTTCTGCTTTGTCCACATTCACTTTCGCTAATGCTTCAACCTTATGCAGAACGCTCCCCTACCGATGACAAAACATCCCACAGTTTCGGCAAATTACTTAGCCCCGTTCATTTTCGGCGCAAGATCACTAAACCAGTGAGCTATTACGCACTCTTTAAAGGATTGCTGCTTCTAAGCAAACCTCCTGGTTGTTTATGCATTCTTACTTCCTTTATCACTTAGTAATTATTTAGGGGCCTTAACTGGTGGTCTGGGCTGTTTCCCTTTTGACAATGAAGCTTATCCCCCACTGTCTCACTGATTGACTATTCACTTAGTATTCAGAGTTTGCATCGATTTGGTACCGCTCTCGCAGCCCGCACCGAAACAGTGCTTTACCCCCAAGCTATAATATCAATCGCTGCGCCAAAACGCATTTCGGGGAGAACCAGCTAGCTCCGGATTCGATTGGCATTTCACCCCTAGCCACAGCTCGTCCGCTGATTTTTCAACATCAGTCGGTTCGGACCTCCACTTAGTGTTACCTAAGCTTCACCCTGGCCATGGCTAGATCATCCGGGTTCGGGTCTGTAAATAGTGACTTATGCTCTAATTAAAGCTCGCTTTCACTATGGCTTCGATATTCTCTATCTTAACCTGCCACTACCTACAAGTCGCCGGCTCATTCTTCAACATGCACATAGTCAGACGATAAGTCATCCTCCTACTGCTTGTAAGCTTACGGTTTCATGTTCTATTTCACTCCCCTCCCGGGGTTCTTTTCACCTTTCCCTCACGGTACTAGTTCACTATCGGTCATTTAGTAATATTTAGCCTTACGAGGTGGTCCTCGTAGATTCACACGGGGTTTCACGTGTCCCATGCTACTTGGGATTCAATAAAAATATCGCTTTGCTTTCGATTACAGGACTATCACCTTCTACGGTACAATATTCCAATTGATTCACCTAGCATTACAAAATTTTAAATATTGTCCCGCAACCCCACTAAAACTCATTAAAGTGGTTTAGGCTGTTCCCTTTTCGTTCGCCACTACTAAGAGAATCGCTTTTGCTTTCTTTTCCTTTAGCTACTAAGATGTTTCAGTTCGCTAAGTTAGCTCTTGCCTACTTATAGATTCAGTAGGTAGTATAAAGAGTTTCCTCATTCGGGCACCTCCGAATCATAGCTTACTTCCAGCTCCTCGAAGCATTTCGTTGGTAGTCACGCCCTTCATCGCTTCTAAATGCCTAGGTATCCACCGTAAGCCCTTACTTGTTTTAAATATTACTTATAATTACAATACGCAATAACTTATAATAAAAAATATTAGAATAAATTATCACTACAGGTAATTTACAGTGCTTAATATTAGTATAGTAATTAGATTCAAAGTTAAAATAAAGTATTTTTATGCTTGGAGATAAGCGGACTCGAACCGCTGACATCTGCCTTGCAAAAGCAGCGCTCTACCAGCTGAGCTATACCCCCTTATATAAATTGGTGGGCTATCCTGGATTTGAACCAGGGACCTCACCCTTATCAGGGGTGTGCTCTAACCAACTGAGCTAATAGCCCTACTTGATTGTTTCAACTGCATGTATTAAAGATACGATCTAAAGTTCAGAGATATAATTGTCGCATTGTTGCGTCAAAGTTTTCTTTCCCTAAATAAGGAGGTGATCCAGCCGCACCTTCCAGTACGGCTACCTTGTTACGACTTCACCCCAGTCACTAGCTCTACCTTAGGTGCCCTCCTCCAAAAAGGTTAAAGTAACAACTTCGGGTATAGCCAGCTCCCATGGTGTGACGGGCGGTGTGTACAAGGCCCGGGAACGAATTCACCGCCGTATAGCTGACCGGCGATTACTAGCGATTCCATCTTCATGTAGGCGAGTTGCAGCCTACAATCCGAACTGAGATCATGTTTATGAGATTAGCTGAACTTCACAGTTTCGCAGCTCTTTGTCATGACCATTGTAGCACGTGTGTAGCCCAGAATATAAGGGGCATGCTGACTTGACGTCGTCCTCACCTTCCTCCGGTTTGTCACCGGCAGTCTTCTTAAAGTCCTCAACTAAATGATAGCAACTAAGAATAAGGGTTGCGCTCGTTGCGGGACTTAACCCAACATCTCACGACACGAGCTGACGACAGCCATGCACCACCTGTGTTCACATTCCCGAAGGCACTTTCTATTTTCATAAAAATTTGCGACATGTCAAATTCTGGTAAGGTTCTTCGTGTTGCATCGAATTAAACCACATGCTCCACCGCTTGTGCGGGCCCCCGTCAATTCCTTTGAGTTTCACTCTTGCGAGCGTACTTCCCAGGCGGGATACTTAACGCGTTAGCTACGATACTGCACGGATCGATACGCACAACATCTAGTATCCATCGTTTACAGCTAGGACTACTGGGGTATCTAATCCCATTCGCTCCCCTAGCTTTCGTCTCTGAGTGTCAGTAATGGCCCAGTAAGGCGCCTTCGCTTCTGGTGTTCTTCCCAATATCTACGCATTTCACCGCTACACTGGGAATTCCCCCTACCCATACCATACTCTAGTAAAACAGTTTCGGCTGCTGACTTAAGGTTGAGCCTCAATATTTAACAACCGACTTATTTAACCACCTACAGACGCTTTACGCCCAATAATTCCGGATAACACTTGCATCCCCCGTATTACCGCGGCTGCTGGCACGGAGTTAGCCGATGCTTATTCCTTAAGTACCGTCATGTTTCTTCCTTAAGAAAAGAGGTTTACAACCCACAGGCATTCTTCCCTCACGCGGTATTGCTCCGTCAGGCTTTCGCCCATTGCGGAAAATTCCCCACTGCTGCCTTCCGTAAAAGTCTGGACCGTGTCTCAGTTCCAGTGTGGCTGATCGTCCTCTCAAACCAGCTACTGATCGTTGCCTTGGTAAGCTTTTAATTTACCAACTAGCTAATCAGACGCGAGCTCATCCTTAGGCGAAAAATCTTTCACTGTTAAGCATATAAGGTATTAGCAATCGTTTCCAATTGTTATCCCTCTCCTAAGGGTAGATTCTTGCGTATTACTCACCCGTCCGCTACTGAAGAATAAACTTCCGTTCAACTTGCATGTGTTAAGCATACCGCCAGCGTTCATCCTGAGCCAGGATCAAACTCTCCGCATTATCCAGAATATATTCTAACTGATTCAATAAAGAACAATTAAATTAAGTAATTGACTACTTACTTAAGTTCAACTAACTGAAATACTAACTGAAAGTAATAATAATGCCTTTTATAGTATCTTGTC
Organism: Gracilaria domingensis; assembly: GCA_022539475.1. NCBI lineage: Eukaryota > Rhodophyta > Florideophyceae > Gracilariales > Gracilariaceae > Gracilaria > Gracilaria domingensis. Next base: position 2,746 of record CM040116.1, on the reverse strand, counting down.
AAGACCTCATAATAAAAAATTGTGCTACCCAAAAAGTTTATTAAAAAATATAAAAGTTAACATCCAAAAACTTTTTAATAAAACTCAAATATCATTTTCATATTATTTCACTTTTAATAAAGACTATAAGCTATAAGCAAGCCTATTTAATATAAACTAAATTTAGTTGAATAAATATATTTATAATTATCTATTAAATTAGTATTCTTATCGCAACTTATAATAAAAAACTATATACTCAAATTAAAATAATAATTACAAATATATACAATAAGAATATAAAATATACAAGGAGACATAAAATTTGCATAATTCTAAAGAAAAAATTTTAATTGTAGATGATGAAACTAGTATAAGAACAATTTTAGAAACTCGATTATCTATGATTGGCTATGATGTTATTAGCGCAGGAGATGGAGAAGAAGCATTATACATATTTCGAAAAGAATATCCTAATTTAGTAATCTTAGACGTTATGATGCCTAAGCTAGATGGATATGGGGTATGTCAAGAAATTAGAAAAGAATCTGATGTGCCTATAATAATGTTGACTGCACTCGGAGATGTATCAGATAGGATTACTGGTTTAGAATTAGGAGCAGATGATTATGTCATAAAACCTTTTTCACCAAAGGAGTTAGAAGCACGTATTAGATGCGTTCTAAGGAGAGTAGATAAAATAACTATCAATTCTGGTATACCTAGTTCAGGTATTTTAAATATAGGCTTCTTAAAGATTGACACAAACAAAAGACAAGTATACAAAAAAGATGAACGCGTTAGATTGACTGGTATGGAATTTAGCCTTTTAGAATTACTAGTAAGTAAGGCCGGCGAACCTTTTTCAAGATCTGCTATTTTGCAAGAAGTTTGGGGATACACTCCGGAAAGACATGTGGATACACGTGTAGTAGATGTACATATTTCTAGACTCAGAGCTAAGTTAGAAGACGATCCAAGCAATCCAGATTTAATTTTAACTGCTAGAGGAACAGGATATTTATTTCAAAGAATTATTGAAAAAATAGAATAATTGAAAATGAAAACATTATTAGATCTAACAACTAGCTAAATATAAAAATCTTTATTTATTTCTAACTGTATTTTAATCATATTTAATTTAAGATATTTAGCTTTGTATATATCTTACAAATTTATATATAAATTTAATCAATCTCATAAGATTGATTCAATAAGCGACCAAAATTATTGGTTATTTATTAAATGCTAAAAATTAATTGTTAATAAAATGATTATATGCTTGTGTTACCTATAAATTTCATAAAAGTTATTGCTATTTAATAAATCGATTTATTGTTAGTTTGCTTGATTATGAATTGGATTTATTATATTTTTGTTCTTACAAGATCTTTTATGTAAATGATTATAATACTATATATTTGATATTTTAAAACATTTTTATAAACAATAGACTAGGCATCTTAGAAAATTGTACTAGATTACTAATTTTATTTTCATACAGCAAGGTTTATAATATAAAATAAATATAGAAAATTCTTCTTGAGAGCAATCCAACCTTGTAACTAAAATCACAGAATACTAACTATCTAGCTTTAATTTCTTAATAAGTGCATTGTTTTCAAGTTTAGGTTGAGAAAAAAGCGATTAATATATTTTTTACTATTTTTGATTAAAATTTTAATTAAAAACTAAATTGTCTTGTACTTATCCTTAATATCATAAGATATTCAATAAATTCAAGAGAATAAACAGATCTTTAAACAAAAAGTAAAAAAACATATACAAAAAATATATGATTTAGCTTTATATATAAATAATATAACAAGAAGAAGAATGATAATAGTATTTTAATATTTTTCAATAGTTATATTTAAAAATAAGGTTCAATAAATTACTGAAATTATTAAAATATCTAGCAAGTACTTAAATGAATATTTTATACCTAAATTTGATTCACTTATATCAATATCAGATCAGAAGGTAATTAAAAATTATGTATTTTGATTTTAAAGTTTATTAATTATAATTCTAACTATAATGATTTTCACAAACTTACTGCAATCTTGAATTATTTTTATTTACAACGATTTATATCATAATGCCTAAAAATTAAATTTATTAGCTTATTATTTAATATAAATTTAAAATAGTTGTAATTATATTTATTCGTATTATATATAAGTCTTCAGTATAATAATTTTATACTCTACAAGTTTTTTCTTTCCTCTCCATTTTATAAATTCCCAAAATATCAATCTATTACTAATACTATTTATACGATATTATACAAACTTGTAAACTTAACATAATAAAAAATAGTAGTTACATACAGAATTATGCACGTTTTTAGTTTAGATTCTAAAACTTTACTATTTCTATTTATAGTCAAATAATACAATTATAAATTAAATAACAATTTTGATATTAAATTTGATATTAAAAGCGAATAAAAATAGAACAAGAGAATATAATATTTGCTATACTATATTTGTATTATATGAAAATTTTAACTTAAAATAAATTGTGAACTTAGAGAACTAATTAAATCCTTTTAAATTAGCTACCAACTTTGCTATTCAATAGGCTTATAATATTAATATAAGCGTAAAGAAAAGTAAAGTGACTTTACAAACTTCATATAAGCATTACTAAACATTACAACTTAAAATTAGATTGTAATGTATAAATAAGCTTACAACTTATTTACTTAATTAGTTTACTCTGGAGACTTATTTTATGACCATAGCAATTGGACAAGAAAAAA